>MU687838.1:71893-89806 GCA_026770625.1 Nicotiana glauca | reverse complement strand
AATCATGAAATCAAGATAGAAATCATGGGTTTTGAGCAAAGTTAGGTTTTTGAGAATTTTGGGTAATTCAACCCCGATTTGGGTTCGAATCTTAAAACAAATTATATGTTTGCACTCGTGGGGGTATGGGTGAATTTATTTTGGCTCGAACCTCGGGTTTTAACCGAGCGGGCCCAGGGTCGATTTTACAATTTTTGGATATAATATTAAAAGGACTTTAATTAGGCAATTGGGCTGGTTTGTTGAGTAGAATTGATGATATGTAATACATTATGTATAGATACGATTGAATTGGAGCAAAATTCGAAAGGAAAGGCATTTCTTGAGGACTGAGTTGACTGTAAACCTTCGAGGTAAGTGTTTGGTCTAACCCTAGCTTGAGGGAATAGGAGTTATGTCTTGTTGCTAATTGCTATATGATCGAGTACGATGTATAGGCATGGTGACGAGTATCTATACATTGGTGTCTAGCATGACCGTGAGTCTTTATAATGTGATTATCATGAACTGATTATGAATTACATGTTTATTGGAGTATTTCTATATGTTGTGAATAATATGTGAATGATAATATAATAATTTGATTCCTTTGAGCATTGGCTCGAATTGTGATACGAATATTGAAAATATATGAAATGACTTGTGTCATTGAGGAGCGTTGGCTCCCGTTGTGGAACGAATTGTGAAAGTACAAGTGATAATTGAACCTCTAGAGCAATTGCTTGAAAAGAATGGTGAAGTAAAAGTGAGAAAGAGGAGAGATCATTATGTTGTCCTCTTGGCGGGCTGTGGTTAAGTTGTGGTTCCCTGGTGTTGTGTTCTTAATTGATATTACGGATTCTTAGGGTGATGTTTCCCTGTGTTAGGTAAAGCTTATGGTTATAGCTGAGGTGATTAAGTATTGTAACAGGTTAGTTATAGATAGGGTGGTTGGGTGTGGTAGTCAGTTAGAAGTAACTGAGGTGGTTAAGTGTGATAATAGGTTGGTTATAGCTGCGGTGGTTAGATGTTGGAATTAATATGGTAGTTAGATATTGGAACTAATGTGGTCATGGAAATTCCCTTGCCGGGACGTAAGTATTTAATGTGTATTCTCCCTTGCCGGGATGATTGAACTATTAACTGTGCTCCCTTGCTTGGATAATTGAACTGTTAATTGTACTCCCTTGCCGGGATGTTTACTATGTATTTATCTGATGTGTGTCCATTAATTGTGACTGTTGCTTGGGGACTCAAACTGTTAAATAATATTGAGGAGCGGGTTGCACGCCGCAACAAATGATATTGAGGATCGGGTTGCGCGCCGCAATGATGATAAATGATAAATAATGTGGATCGGGTTGCATGCCGCAACGATGGTAATTGTGGAGCGGGTTGCACGCCGCAACGATGATAAATGATAAATAATGTGGATCGGGTTGCAAGCCGCAACGATGGTAATTGTGGAGCGGGTTGCACGCCGCAACGATGGTAATTGTGGAGCGGGTTGCACGCCACAACGATGATAAATGATAAATAATTTGGATCGGGTTGCACGCCGCAACGATAGTAATTGTGGAGCGGTTTGCACGCCGCAACGATGATGATATGTGGATCGGGTTGCACGCCGCAACGATGGTAATTGTGGAGCGGGTTGCACGCCGCAACGATGGTAAATTATGGAACGGGTTGCACGCCGCAACGGTTGTTGACATCTGTGGTTATGTTTGAATATTTATTCTTGTTTCACTGTGGAGTTAAGCTGTTTTGGTTGTTACTCTGGATTAAATGTTTATTTGTATTTTCCCCGCAGCATGTTCCCCCTCCCTTGATGTTGATTTCTTGGTGTTCGATATTTCGCTATATATTTTATAACTGCACAAGTTTATATGGTGTCCAGTCTAGCCTCGTCACTACTTCGCGGGGGTTAGGTTAGGCACTTACCAGCACATGGGGTCAGCTGTGCTAATACTACACTTCTGTGCGTTTTTGCACAGGTCCAGGTTTTGAGCAGCAGCAGCAGTAGTTCGATAACAGGATTTCATTACTACGAGACTGAGGTAGCTTGCAGGCATCCGCAGGCCCGGTGTCTCTTCTTATGCTTTTCATTTATACTGTAGTCTCATTATTTCGAGACAGACGGTTGTTATATTCCTTTCAGACCATTATATGTAGTATATTCTTAGTGGTTCGTGAGCTTATGACACCAAATCTTGGGTAGAGGATATTGTTGAGCAGTTCATATTTATTTCAGACTTATAAAATTAGACTTCCGCAGTTATTATTGTTACTATTACTGATGCTATTAATTGACAACAGAATGGTTTTACTAATAAAAACGGTAAGTAAGTTGGCTTGCCTAGCTACCACGAGTAGGCGTCATCACGATCCCGATGGTGGGAGATCCGGGTCGTGACAAGTATCCAATGCAAATATACAATAATTTTTAATTTGGAATACAATATCCAAATTAAATATATCACGGTATTCTAATTTGGAATATACAGTATTATATTTTAGAATACAGTATGTATACATGGTAAAATAATTTTATAAAGTAAGTATATAGAGTAAAAAAATATATTAATTGTATATGGTGTTAACTGATATTTTCAATGGCCATACCGCGTAGATTATCCTTGACATTTTAGAATTTGACCTCGGTTCGGAGTTTTGATGGTTCCAGTAGATCCGGATGGCGATATTGGACTCAGACGTATGCCCGAATTTGCATTTGGATATTTCTAGAAGGTTACGCGCTAATTGGCAAAAGTTGAAAATTTGAAGGTTTGAAAAGTTCATAAGTTTGACCGAGAGTTGACTTTCAGGATATCGGATTTGGATTGTGGTTCTAGGAATTGGAATAGCTTTGTTATGTCATTTGGGACTTGTATGCAAAATTTGAGTTCATTCCAAGTTAATTTGATATGTTTCGGCTCGAGTTTTGAAAGTTGAAAGTTCAAAGTTCATTTAAGTTTGAATTGAGGTGTGATTCGTCGTTTCGATGTTGTTATGTATGATTTGAGGCCTCGAGTAGGTCCTTATTATATTATGAGACTTGTTAAAATATTCAGACAGGGTCTTGAGGGGCCCGAGTGAGTTACGGACATGATTTAGATTATTTTTCTTCATGTGTCCATTGCTAGTATGTTTTGGTTTATAGTGCCTCGACAGTTCTTTGCGATCACGGATTAGAAGATGTGATCGTGTAGAGGGAAATATAGAGCTGGTTTGTTTTTTATTCGCTGCCGCGATTGTACAGACGCGATCGCGTAACTTGGTGTTGAAGATTGTACGCGTTCGCATAGTGGATATCGCGTTCGCATAAGGGCTGAGCTGAGAGATGGAGTTGGAAGCTTCTTCAATGCGTTCGCATAATATTGGACGCATTCATGAAGCTTGGTCGCCTGTGTGCTTTCACGTTCGCATGAGTATATTTGCGATCGCGTAGTGTATTGGAGGCAATATAATTTGTTCTTCACATTACCGAAGCTTTGTATGCGATTGCATAGGGTATTTTTTGGTTCAGTGTTTTTCCTTCTTTGAGATCGCGAGGTTATTTCCGCAGTTGTCATTCATTGATTTGCCCAGTGATTATAAAGTAATTTATTTCAGGGGTTTCGGCCATTTTATCATATATGCAGCTATGGAGCTCAGATTAAAGCGATTTTTGAGGCGATTTTTACCATCTAGATTGCGGTAAGTGTTCTATACTCATTTTTTATTTTATATCATGAATCTATCTTCATTTTGGCATTTGATAGAGAGAAATTGAGGATTTTGTCTAAAGTTTCAGAGAGTGAATTTATGAGTTTTGAACATTGATTTTGAGTCGGATTTGAATGAAACATATATAATTGAACTCGTAATTGGATGGGTTATAATATTTTGTGAGTTTTGTCGGTTCCCGAGGCATTGGCCCGAATTTGACTTTTTGGTTGACTTTGGACTTTTGATTACATACTTAACCTTTATCATTTGAAATTATTTCCTTAGGCACTATTTGATATATTTGAGTTGCTTTTGGCTAGTTTCAAGTCGTTCGGAGGTCGGTACGTACAGGATGGAATTTTGGGAGTATAGTTTGACTTGCTCGGTATTGGATTCGGCTTGTTCGAGGTAAATAACAATTACAAACTTGGTTCTAAAGGTATGAACCCCTACATATACATGATATGTATTTGGTGTTGAAGTGACGCACATACTAGGTGACGGACGCGTGGGCGTGTACCGTGTGAATGGTGACTCGATTATTTCTATGGTAGTTTACAGTTACCTAATCTTATTGTCTGTATGAAATATCTACGTGCTAGAGTAATTGAGTTGTCATCCATGTTAGAAAACATGTCTATGCTATATGCTTATCCTGTTGGGACCTACAGAGGTTTGCTGTTGAGATATTTTCTCATATTTAAATTACATACTCAATCATACGCATTCATTTGCATATCATATTTTAGTCTATGTTACCATTTATTGATACATCAGATCATCATTTTGGGCTGATTTTCATGATATTGTGAGCCCGAGAGACTAGAGAGATTGATGACTGAGTGAGGTCGACGGCCTGTTGATGAGGATGTTGATAGGATCGGATTGCACACTGCAGCAGATACTGTTGGTTTATGATGGGATCGGGTTACACACCGCAACATATATTTTCATGCCATGATTGGCTTATTATAGCGTTTGGACTGGATCTGCCCCTCCGAAGTTTGCACACCCACAGTGAATGCAGGTACCTACTGAGTGCCGAGAGTGAGTGAGAATGAGTGACTTCAAGGATTGAGTGATTAGGAGGACTGAGTGACGGGGAGGAGTGGTTGAATTGATACTCTGAGAATATGCATATAGTTTTACCGCATTCGACATGTACACTTGACATACAGGTATAGAGATGCAATTTCCTCAGGTTGTACCATATTTCGTCATTCATGACTTCACAACACATTGACATGTATGCATAAATACGTGTTTTCCTCATGCCATTTGAAAATGAAACATTACCAGTTGAAAGTTTTGGGAAAAATCATTGCTTTGCAAATTTACTCATATTTTGGTGATTTTCGGTAAAAGATTTGGGTTTTCACTGATATACTTGTAAAGCATGCCTATTTTTCGAAAATGTGAACGAGCTGAGCACTATATCTCTAAGTTACTTCCTTTATCACTTTTATTATGTTGTTATGAACTGTTATTGGCTATTGTGTTGGATCCGACCTTGTTCCAACTCGTTACTACTTTCACCTAAGATTAGGTTTGTTATTTATTGAGTAAATGGGATCGGTTGTACTCATACTACACTTCTGCACCTTATGTGCAGATGTTGGATGCTAATGTTGCTGTGTATGGAGGGAGCTAGATTTAAATATGTACTTGCGTTCCGGTCATTGCTGCTTTTTGATCTCGGTAGCTATATAATTTTAATATGTTCATGTATATTTCGAATAGATGATGTATTTTATTTCATAACAGATTTGAAAATTCTAAATCTAAGAAGCTCATGATTTGTACTACCAGTCCTCGAAAAATGTATAAAGGTTCAGTCATTTTATCATTCATTTGTCTTAGTAAATCTCATTAAATTGGATAGTGGTTAATTGGCTTATCCAGCGGGTGGGGTTAGGTGCCATCACGACTAATTAGATTTTGGGTTGTGACAAGTTGATTTCAGAGTTCTAGGTTCACAGGTTCGACGAGTCACTAGCAAGTTTCTAGTAGAGTCTTGCGGATCGGTATGACAACGTCCATACCTATCTTCGAGAGGCTACATGGCATTTAAGATAAACTTCTCATCTTTCTTTCCTTATCGTGCAGTATTGATTCAGCTTGAATTATAACTCTTTGAATTTCCCCAATTACTCATATGCACATGCGAGCGCTCGATATCAGTTGTACATCGACGATTTGTGATTCTATGGATGACGTACGAGATGTGTTTTCGGTGTTTTGGTGATGGGCCAATCTGAAGGACTTGAGGCCAAGTTTTGATTGCAGCTTAAGCACTACAACATAAAGGACCTTTAGTGGTAATTAATTAGCAACAATAAGCTAATGGCCGGTAAATAATTCCAAAAATCTGAATACTAGTGGCAATTGTGAATTATCCGGTATTGGTTACTTTTTTTACTGGCAATAAATATGAATGACCACCAAAAGACAATTCTTGAAAGCTGCGAATATTATTTTAGCTTTCCCTTCGGGTTTTTTCACTAAAATCACTTATTCCCTCTATTTCTAATCAACAACTAAGTTTTAAAAATTTGGAAAATATTTCAAAAATACAAATGAAGTTTATCATTGTCGCTGCCCTCTTCTCGTTATAGTTGACCACCATCCCAAAGTAAATTTTGTTGTCATTGTGCCTTCTCTGTTACACCGTTGATCATCACCATCCATCCTTCCCTAGGTAAAGATTCTCGGCGCCGCTGCTCAGCCGCCGTTTCACCATTGCCGCTACCATCTCAAGGTAAGACAACTTATATTCATTTTGGCTTTGTTGAGACGATTAGGATTGTCTAGTACGTAGAAAAAGATGATGATTGTTCTCCCACATACCCAATATCTTATTTTTACGATTAATCTTAATATATTAACTGTAAATTATCGAGGGTAATTGAATTACTCCGTATTATTTGTAGTGGGTTATTAATTGAAGATTAGGGAACTAGGAATATAAATTTGGAAAGAGGGGCGAGAAAATAGAAAGAAAAGGAGTTTGTGTCAAAGGTGGAATCTTTATAGTGAATACTCTGTACAAGAAGTATATTACGAAATATATAGGATTATCTTATAAACATGATATGCCTATTCTTTCCATTTTAAGAGAACTGGGTCTCACCTTTCTTTATGTATGACTGATATTATAATTGGGTTTATTATGATTGGAATGAAAGTTGGAAAAAAGGAATTATGTGTAAGTTGATATTAATTCTCGTAAGTATATAAATATTTAGATTAATTCTTCTTTAACTTGGAATAAGAATCGAAAAATGAGGGAAAACTGCATGACGAAGATATGAGCATATTCTTTCAAAGTGTAGTAAACTTGGCTGACCAATATTATATCCTTCAAATATTTAAAAATAATTAAACTTTTCATTCAAGTAAAATTTTGATAGGTGTGTATAAAGTAATGATACTGTTACAGCATAATAGACAACAAAAACAAGAAAAGAAATATCACAAATAGAGTAGCTTAGAACAACATCATATTAAAAGCACACAGAGATTAAAGAAAAGGGGATAGAGTATGACACAACTCACATCTATTGATTATCTGCTTCTTTCTCTACTTATATCACTTAGTTTTTTAATATTTAAATTGTTATAAATCTTAATACATACTTTCAAGTTTATTTTCCAGATTTCTTGTAACTAGGCCTAACGACACAAATATTAGTCTACACATAGCAAAATATGCTAAAGTAAGTTGCAGCACAACACCCCTAATTAATTTATGAAGGTATTCCATCCACATACAACAAGATGAAGAGAATGATCATTTTTGATGCACTTAATATTAGTCTACACATAGTATTATTTTTTTATATGGATATACTACCCTCCTCTTGTCTACGATATTGAGGCTCGAGATAGGACATACATACTGCTTTGGGCAAGCTTTCATCAAAGGTTGAATGGAACCATTATGATAGAATCAGGGTAAGTTTATTCTATCATGTTTATGACCTACCCTACATTTATTCTCTCTAGTTAGTTGTGGTATTACTTCACATTTGGAATCATTAGAATGACATATAGCAGTTGATCGCTATTTCTTATTAAATAACGCCTTTGATTTCATTTTCATGTACTGTTTACCAATATAAATATTTAATTTTCTGCTCCAAGTATCGCATGTAATTCCTTTTCTTTGTGATTAGCCCTTATTCATATAACAATGAGATACAGCTTCTGAGATGAGTTTTCATACTTGTTGCTGCAATTAGAATTGAAGTCTTAAGTTTTTGTTAGAATATTTGACTATCAATGGTAGCTTCTCCCTTATTTGTGATAACCACAGAATCTTGAGAATAAGAGAGCTCAAAAAACATATGAGAGAAGAAGATAGTCAGCAAAACATATAGTAAAAGCGCCAAGGATGCCATTTCAAAGTAACAATTCATTCTTCATTTCATATTTGAATGTATATTTTGCTGATCTTTGTTCTTGAAATTGTTGTGTGACGACCTGACTGGTTGTCTCATGAGCTACCGTCTTGTTTTCCCCATTTTTAGATTATTTATGCTTCATTATCTGTATCTTGTGTAATCATGTTGATTTGGAATGGTTTTGATAAGAAATGAGACACCTAGTCTCTTTTAAGAAGGTTTAAGTTGGAAAAGTCAACCGGATATTGACTTATAAGTTAGAGGGATCGGATGTGAATTCTGATGGTTTGGTTAGATCCGGGAGTAATTTGTGACTTAGGAGTGTGATCGGAAGTGGTTTTGGAGGTTCGGTTTAGAATTAGGCTTGAATTGGCGAAGTTAGTATTTTGGCAATTTTCGGTTGATAGGTGAGATTTTGATCCAGGAGTCGGAATAAAATTCTGAGAGTTGTTGTAGCTTCATTGTGTCATTTGGGATGTGTGTGCAAAATTTCAGGTCATTCGGACATCGTTTGGTTGGGTTTTTGATCGAAAGTGTATTTTGGAAGTTTTTAGAAACTTAGGCTTGAATTCGATGAGTTTTGGATAATTTGATGTTGTTTGAGGTATTTTGATGATTGGAACATATTTGAATGATGTTATGAATTATGTTTCCATGTTTGGTCGGGGTCCCATGAGGCTCGGATAAGTTTTGGAAGAGTTTTGAAAAAATTTTGCCGTTTTAAGCATAAGCATGTAATGATCCAAATGTCCATTTTTAGTTCTAGAGATCAAAATTTGATTTTGAGACTTTCGGAATTTTGATAATGAATTATAAGACTGATCTGGAAAGTTTGGTTTAATTTCACCAAGTCACGATTGGGTTTTTGACGCGAAACATGTGTTAATTGTTTAACGAGCGAAATGGATATCTCACTGAGCAAACGAACTCTGAATTAAGTTTCGATTGAAGGGCTATGTTTGTATTATTATTTGTGACTCATAGGAATAAGAATCATTAAATTCCGATGTCCCAGACCAGAGAAATAAATTTTTGAGTAAAATTATTTTTTGAAAATATTTAAGGAAAATGGAAATGAAATTTGATTAGAAAGTGATGGTATCGGGCCCGTATTTTAGTTCCGGCGCCCGGTATAGGTTTTATATATGGTTTAAGCACTTTATGTAAAGTTTGGTTGAAAACGGACGTCGTTTGACGTGTTTCGGACTCAAAATGAAAAATTTGATGTTTTATGAAATTTGAAAGAATTCTTGGATTTTAAAGCTTAATTCATGGTATATGACTTTATTTTGGTGATTTGATCGCACGGTTAAGTTCATAGGATATTGTTGAGTTCGTGTATGTGTTTGGTTAGGAGCCCCGAGGGCTCGAGAGTGTTTCGGAGGTGTCTCAGAGTGATTTCGGACTTAGGAAAATTGCAGAAAATTGCAGAAATAGTACCCCGTGAACAGTACCCAGTCAACAGTACCCCGTGAATAGTGCTTGTGAACAGTTACATGAACAGTGACATGAACGGTGACGTGAACAGTGATGTGAACAGTGTCGGACAGAATGTTAAGTTTTGGAAATGGGACTTCGAACCCATTTTCCATTTTTGTGATTTGGAGCTCGGATAGAGCGATTTTTGGACAGATTTTCATAGAGAATAACGGGGTAAGTGTTCTTAACTCAATTTTGATTATATTACTCGAATCTATTACAAGTTTTATCGTTAATCCGTGAATTTAAGGAAGAAAAACTTAAAAACCCTCTCGGATATAATTGAGGATTTGAAGGTTGAAACGATATGAGAAATCGTTAAATTTGGTATGGTTAGACTCGTGGGGAGATAAAGAACACGTTGATGTAAAAAAATTTTAATTTCGGAACGTGGATCCGGGGCTCAGGTTTTCGCTAATTTCGAGAATCTTGTTATTTTTCTATTCTTTTGAATGGGCTTTGTTCTCATAACGCATTGTGACGTATTCGTTCTGATTTTGATAGATTCGACGCATGTGGAGATCAATTCGAAGGGCAAAGGCATCGCAAATTAAAGAAATAGCCGGTTTGAGGTTAGTAATAGATTTAAATGCTGTGTTGAGGGTTTGAAACCCCAAAATTACACATCATAGTGCTATATTGAGGTGACTTGCACGCCGGATAACGGGCGTGGGGTAGAGCACCATTGGGGATTGTGACTTGGTCAGTCCCGCTTAATAAAAATATTATCTAATTGCTTGGAGTTGAATTGATATCCTAATAAATGGATTAATTATCATAATTGGGCTTCGTGCCAACTGTTTGAATCCTTCAGGGATTGTTTTACTCGTTTCTTACCATGTGTACAGAAAATTGAACTCAGTCCTAGTATTAAATATTGTTTTTCAAACTCAGCCACTTTTCTTAAAACTTGGGACTTAAATAACATTTCTAATGAAGTTTGGGCTGAATAATTTATTTGTTATTGTGCCGAGAGGCTTATGTGATTTTGGACTGATTATGGGATCGGGCTGCGCGCTGCAGCGGTATTATATTTATGGGAACGGGCTGCGCGCCGCAGCGGTATTATATTGATATTGATATGAGGCCGAGGGCCTAGATTTGATGCCACAAGATAACTTGATATTGCGCTTCGGCTGTAGGAGCCCCTTCGGAGTCTGTACACACCCCCAGTGAGCGCCGTCGACGATAAATAAATGGATGGCTCGGCATGCATGCCGCAGTGGGTACTAGAGAGTACCGGTTTATGTGCTGCATTGCATATTTTGACTGTCACTATTTATTTCTCTGTTGCAGCATTATTAATTTCGTTGGTTATTTTAATTGATGTTACCTGGTGAACTGTGTGATTATAGCTTATCTTGTGCCTATTTAGGATTTTTTTACTCTCAGCCTTTATTTATGTTTATTACTCTCTGGGTTGGAAGTACTCACTTTATTCCCTGCACCTTGTGTGCTGATACAGGTGCACCTACTGAGGCTGAGTGAGACTATCTCTGTCGAGCATCGTATCGGAGAGCATCAAGGTAGTTGCATGGCATTCGCAGTCCTGATCTTCCCATCTATCCTATTTGTTTTATTCCGCATTTTCTTTAGAAAAATATGTAATAGGTTGGCACTCGTGTATTAGAGGCTCAGACTTGTAATACCTGATCATTCAGGTTGTGTAGTAGTATTTCCATTTGGGTTTTCCACATGTTTGACTATATTTCAGACTTTCAGTATGATGACTTAGTAACTAATTGTGTTAAATGAACCATAAATTATATAAAAAGGGTTAAGTTTGGTAAATTGGTCGGACTTGCCTAGTAGTGTGTTGGGCGCCATCACGATCGAGATTTGGGGTCGTGACATGTTGAGAACTCATAGGAAGCAAATAGTATGAACTATACAAAATAGGTTCTTTTGTGTTGCTAGTAATTGCTACCTTATGTTTAGAAAAGGTAAAAATCAATGTGCTGTTAGTGGTCTTTATATCTCATTACACTAGTCTTAACGATTAGTCCATTTTTCTTAAACTACCTTGTGTAGGAAGATTCCTGTTTTAATTTTGTTGAAATTACATTACTTGAACTACCAAATATTGTTGTTTGCTTACCAACTGGTTGGGAGCATTAGGAACTTTCGAAATGGCATCTTACGAGATTTGGCAATCCTAATTCCAAAGGTAGTAATCAAACCTTAAGTATGTAGATTATTTTGAACGAGAAGATATTAGGCTTCTTCAAACATCTAAACTTGAATATCTTGATAGTACTCCAGCACAACATTTCTTTAGATCCACTATCAGAAATTCTTTCTAGCAACTTTTGTAAAACTTCAAATCTTAATCATGTGAGAACCACCTAATTTTTTTTTACAAGTCCTGTGAACTTGATATTGATAAAAGAATTTGAAGGTTCTTATAAGAGAAGAGATAGCGGTAGAAACAATCGATTTTGTTTTCCAATGAACTTCAGGAAATGTGTGTTCCTATTCCTATTAATAAGAAGGACTTAATTCATATTGACTTTAGTTGTATAGCGATGGTTTTTAGAAAAAAAATTATATATTTATTTTCATCATTAATTTTACTAGGTGTGAATTGTGTGGATATTGCATGAAAATGTAAGAAGATATTACTGTGTATATTAACATTTTATCTGTAAATTTTTGTGTGACACAATCTTGGTCTTTATCTTCGTGTGCCTTTTTAATAGTAAGCGGAGGAGTAGAATGTTGAAACTGGAGTAAAAATATCACTTTTTCATCCTTGTCGGGTCTTTTGGTTTTGCATATTTTCCTATGGGCTTCTTTCTTTTTCTGAAAAGAAGCTTGAATATGTCCATTTTAGTAGGCGAAAATAGCAAGTGCTCCACATATTTGTGCTATCTACTTGTTGGATTGGTATTGTTAAGAACAAATAGACATGAGAAATCTGCAATCCCAATGAAAAATATTAGGACTTTTCGAAAATAGCAAGTGCTCCACATATTTGTGCTATCTACTTGTTGGATTGGTATTGTTAAGAACAAATAGACTTGAGAAATCTGCAATCCCAATGAAAAATATTAGGACTTTTTAGAACACGCTCATGCAACTTTGTTTGGCAAATATTCATTTAAATGTATTTGTGAAGTTGATTCTGAGCCTATGCTACTTTGAGATCTTCAAGTACGCATCTATTTTTTGAGAAAACCCATTAACAACAAACTTCTTGTGCATTTGATTTTGATGGGATTTTGTAGTAGCAATTCCTTAATACACGAGTATATATGCATGTAAACACCAGACAGTTATTTTCCTGACTATTAATGAACTTTATATGTGATTATTTATTTTATTTGTCACTTCAGGTCATACATTATGGTCGTCAAAATCTTCGCTCAGATTAATTATGATCAAGAATTAGAGAATATTTCTCTGTCGCTTATTATATATAACTACTTGATAAAATAACTTGTTACATGCAAAATGAACTAGGTGTTAGATTTAAATAGGTTAGCATTTTGTTATGTTGTTGACACTTTTAATTTATGGATTAGTAATTTCGGTTGTTGCGGATTAATGAAGTGCATTAAGATCATTGAAGAGAATAATCATTTTAAGGTTAATAAGAATACCAGGCATTAACTAATAATGATGGAAAAACTCTTTCTTAATAGTTAGTGGCAATAAGAAAAGTTTCTAAATAGTCATTGTTATACTTTTATCAATAATAACAAAAGCTATTAAATAAGTAAATAAAGATAGATTTCAGGTATAGCTTTAGTAGCTATTATATTTGCTTCCAAAAAGGGTTCTTTTTGCCGGTTATCAAATTTACTTTTAGCAGTAATAATAAAAGCTGCAAAATGTAGGGCTTATGAAATTTTTTGTGAGCTTTAGTGTCCATTATAATTATCAGTAATATTTGCTACTAAAACTAAAGGACTTTTACCGGCCATAACGTGGCCCTTTACTAGCATTTAGACAAATGGCCGCTAAAATTTTTGTCGACGCCGGCTTCAATGGCTAATAGCTAATTGCCTGTAAATGTTTTTGCGGCCATTTCTATTGCCACTATAAAGAATTTCCTTTAAAGGTCTTTTTTGTTGTAGTGAGGCTCGGTAGTTTCAGTTGTGTATGTTCATGCTTTTGTACTTATATGTTAGGTAGTGTCCCTATGAGTGTGATTTGTGGCTCGATGAGTGGTTGGATAACTATATGATGAGTATGATGTAAATGCGGGATGTGTTCAGGTGATTTGAATGTGACGAAAAGAGATTGCTTGGGATGTGAAAAGGATCATTGGATGCTTGATTTATGTGGATGTGTCATACAGTCTTGAGTTATGAAGATTTTTGAGAGATTTTTTCATGTTAATTCATTTGTGGAATGAAGTAGATTTTCATGTCTTGTTAATGAGGTTGGAATCGGGATTATTAAGTGACTGTGTAGTAGTTGTGGCTGTGAAAGGGTATAGAAAGATGTCAGTTTGAGGATAAGCATGTGGGTTATCACCTGCGCAGTAATTTACGGATGTGTGATCCTTATGATGTTGAGTGGAGGCTATCTTTTCTACCAGTGGGTATAGGTGTTCCGATTTGAGTTTGGATCAGTTATAATAGTTGACCATGACCGTCACGAGGATGAATGCGATATTTGCAGATAATTTAAGTTACTAGATGGTTTATTGTCACGACCCAAATTTTTCACCCTCGAGAGTCGTGATGACGTATACTAGTGAAAGGTAGGCAAGCCAACTATTACGGTTCTACACAATAACAATCAACCCAAACAATTATAAACATAAACTAAAGTAAAACAAATGATAAATGCGGAAGAGTTAAGTTAAACCCAAATACTCCAATACATGTCTACCCACGAATCTGGTGTCACAAATTCACGAACAACTAAGATTTTTACTACAAATACAAGTCTGGAAAGAAAAAGTACAATTGTTCTCGGAGTGAAAAGAGATAGCAAAAAATCTAAACAGAGAAGGGGGCCTTTAGGCTCAGCGGACGCCAGCAAATCTACCTGAGTCTCCCTGGACTGAAGGCTACCTCAGCTATTTCATTGGTTCCGATACCGAAATCTACACAAAAGAGTGCAAAGTGTAGTATCAGTACAACCGACCCCATGTACTAAGTAAGTGTCAAGTCTAACCTCGACAAAGTAGTAACGAGGCTAGGATATGACAATCATATATACCTATGTAGATAAATCATTTCCAAGCAAAAAATAACAACACAAATCAGCAGAATAAGGTGGGAAGGGGACATGTTACGGGGAAATATCAAGTTCTAATAGTAAATCAATACGGAAGCATCATTAAGGAAACACAATGAACATCATATATACAGCAACAAGAATAATGAGACGGTAACACATGCACGGCATCACCCTTCGTGCTTTTACTCTCGTCCTCACCATATGAATCAACAAAATCGGCACTACATCACCACCCTACGTGCACTACCTCACATAATCATGGCACGGCATCTCCCTTCGTGCATTATTCCTCACAATATTGGCATGGCATCACTCTTCATGCATTAACTCTCAAATCATGGCACGACATCACCCTTCGTGCATCAACACACATAATATCGGCACGATATCACCCTTCGTGCATTAACTCTCAAATCATGACAAGATATCACCCTTCATGCATTAATACTCATAATATCGGCACGACATCACCCTTCATGCTTTAAACTTTCTCACAATAACATGCACGATATCACCCTTCGTGCTTTACACTTTTCCTCACCCAACCAACAGAAAACAATATGTCCCGGCAAGGGAATTAGCAATATCAACAATCATATCCCAGCAAGGGAATCAACAATATCAATAATAATATCTCGGGAAAGGAATTAACAATATCAACAAATGTCCTGGCAAGGGATTCAGCTATAACCAATCTCGTTTCAACAATCTCTTTACAAAATGAAACTTCAATTAGAGTCAATAATCAACAATAGTCAATAACCAAGAAACTTTCATAAGATCTGTTCAATATCAATAACCATCAATTTGAGCATGATCGATACATAATAGAGTCACAACAATCATGACACAAGACTCACGGGCATGCTTGACACAAAGCTATAGGTACTCGTCACCACACCTATACGTCGGACTTGATACAACCACATAGCAAATAGACCACAACTCTTATTCTATTAAACTAAGGTTACGCCAAATAGTTACCTCTATTCCGCGAACAAATTAAGACTATACTACCGCTCTACCTCTCGGTTCCACTTCCAATTCGCTTGTATCTAGACACAAATTACTTAACAATATCAATAAATGCTAAATAAACCAATTCTAATGCATGAAAATAGATTTCTCCTTGTTTTCTCCCAAAAAGTCAAAAATCGACCCTCGGCCCACTTGGTCAAAACCCAAAGTTTGAACCAAAAACCGATCACTCATTCACTATGTAATTAGCTTTAAAATCGAACCTCAAATCGAGGTCAAAATTCCTAAAATTTGAAAATCCTAACTTATACCCAAAACACCCAATTTCCCATGAAAAATCCTTGATTTTGAAATGAAATCATGTAAAAAGATGTTATAGATTAAAGAAAATAAGTTATAAGTTGTTTACCTATTATTTGGGGAAGAATCTCTCTTTGGAAAATCTCCTATGGTGTGTTTACGTTTAAAAATAGTTGTAAAAATGAAGAAGAACCCATCTGAAATTTCACTTAACAGGTCTCTGATGTCGCAATTGCGACTAGGGTTCGCAACTCCGAACCCTTAAGGATCCTGCTACCTTTGTATTTGCGAAGGATATGTTGCATTTCTGATTCCTGCCTCCTTCGCATTTGCAAAGAAGTCATCGCATTTGCGACTGCTGAGAATATACTGAAGACTTCGCATTTGCGAGAAATGGCTGGCCCTGGGTTCTTCACATTTGTGACAAAAGTCTCGCATTTGCTACCCCTGCTTACATTGCAATTGCGATGCTTGATCTCGCATTTGTGAGATCATAGGCCTGTTACACATCTGCAACACAACAGCAATTCTCCCAAGTCCAATTTCACTCCGTGGCCGATCCAAAATTCACCCGAGCCCTCGGGGCTCCAAACCAAACATGCTCGCAAGTCTAAATCCATCGTACGGACTTGTTCGTGCAATCAAATCATCAAAATAATATAAGCAACTACCAAACTGACCTCAAATTCATGAAATTCTCCAAGAACATTGAAATTTTTATTTTCTCAACTATAGATCCGATTTATACCAAACCAATTTCAATTCTTACCAAATTTCACAGATTCGAATTATTTATTATTTTAAACTTGTACCGGGCAATAGAACCAAGATACGGGCCCGATACCATCAAGAATATACATTATTTCATTTCAAAAAGCCTTTATATTTTCCAGCAAAAATAATTTTCTTTTAAAAAAAATTTTTGGGCGTGGGACCTCGAAATTTGATCATGGGCATACGCCCAAGTCCCATATTTTACTACGGACCCTAAGGGACCGTAGGATCACAGTTCTGGGTCCATTTACCAAGAATATTGACCAAAGTCAACTTTAATCAATTTTAAAGCCAAATTTCATTATATTTTCTAAAATTTCACATAAAAGCTTTTTGAAAATGCGTCCGAACTTCGCACGTAAATCTAGGTGAGGCAAAAAGAGATTTTTAAGGCCTCAAAACGCAATTTTTAACATTTATGTTGCATGAGCTTATGAAGAATTAGTTGAATCTCACTACGATATTATAGCAGTAATGGGGTAAAGTTATTGTAAATTTTATGATATTTTATTAAAATTTATCTTTATTTAAAAATTAATAAACGTAAAATTCAAATAAAATATTACAGTAAAAACTACTAGTGATTGGCATCGATGACGATTATGGTTGAGGATGATGGTAGTGGGTGATGATAGTTAATAATAATGGATGATATTGGTGGTGATTTTGATTGAGAAAGGTAATAATGGATGGTGGTAGCTAGTATATAATGGTGGGCGGTGCCAGCTATGGTTTCTGATGGTGATGGAGTGGTTGATTATAATAGTTGAGGAGGGTGAGTGTGTAGTAATGGTTGAGGATGATGGTGGTGGGGTGGTGGTAGTGGTGGCGGTTATAATTGAGGATGGTGGTGGTGGTAGATGATAATGGTAGGTGATAACAACAGTAATAATGAATGTAGATGATAACATCTTGATCATGCCCAATTATTCCTTATAAAAAGGACTAAGCGGTCGCTGCAAATATAATCCAGTTTACAAGTCCGGAGTCGAATCCCACAGAGAACTAAGGTTTAGCTACAGCTGTTCACTATCACCAAGAAGACAAGCTTGAACAATTCCTAACTTATAGATATTAAGATTCTTGTGTTTAA
>MU687838.1:40440-71853 GCA_026770625.1 Nicotiana glauca | reverse complement strand
AATTAAAATAGTAAATTAACAACTAACGATACTGAGGGTTAGAGAAAAGATTAAGGAGGTCTAGAGTTATGATTTCCCCTATTGTCGGAATCCTTCCCGCCATATCTTCTATAATTTCGCCTAAGTATTCTCTACCAATCATAAGAACTCTTATTACCGTAAATCTCTCCTGATTAATTATGATAATTTACTAGACGCACTCTCCCGAGCTACGATAGATGGCTTTTAATACAACTCACTTCAGATCGCACCCAAGGCTTCGTTATCACTAGTCCCGTCTTTAAACCCTCGGTTATTGATCCCTCATATACTTTGTGAGTGGTGTTGTTCAACAATTACCTAAATATGGACTCTATCTTGAGTTATGCATAATAAATAGGCACAGGTAATTTAGATCTCTTCAACCAACCACAATATTAACTTAGTTGAACAAATAGAGAAAAGTTAGGGCTCAATTATATAAAAACATAACAAGAATTTATCCTACAAAATGTTCTATCAAAACTCTAGATAACAAATTAGCTATTCATAATAGTATGTAAAACTACAATACTAAAAGTCATAACCAACAATGAAAAATAGGAAGAGGAAGGAAAAACTCGTAGAAGAATTCTCCGCCTTGCTCCTCGCGTGTTCTTGCCTCTAAGGGTGTTGTCTAACCCTAAAGTAGTGTCTCTCACTTCTTTTGTCCGGCTTCCTTCATGTAATATAGGGTTTAGGGCTTAAAATCCTATTTTTTACACTTTGGTCCCTGAAATTTACGTGTCCTGCCGCGGTCCTACCGCGGTTACGCCAGGACCGCGACCAGAGTGGCCTTCAGAATCTGCAGCAATGTTCTGCCGCGGACCTACCGTAACCGCAGTTTTTCACCCTATTCCTTTTAGAATTTGGAAAAACGTAAAACATGAAAGTTATATCCCTTTGAGTTATATTTCCAACCATATATTATGGAGCCCAAATGGAGTTGTGAGCAAAAAGTTATATCTATTTTACTAGACAGTGCGCAATATACCTCCTTGAGTCTTCGTTCGTACTTAATTATCAAATTTGACCCCCGAATACGATCCCGGCTTAATTCCTTGGGCTTTTACTCAGATTTCAAAGCTCCAAATCACTTGAATTCATTTCATAACATCTATATAGCTCGGAATCACTCCTACAAGGCATAAAACAAATCGTTAGTGCAAAACACTAGCGAATAAAGCGCAAACTCAACTAAAGTGTAGTAAATTAGAGTGTAATAATCGATTAAAATACGTAATTATAGTCTATCATCACATCTTGACGAAATTAAGTCGTTGTTATAAATCTTAATCATACATACATATTCGGACTCATTGAGTGGTTGTGAAGTAAAAATAAATAAATACAATTAATGAATAAGATCTGAATGATTAAGATTCAGACTTTGAAAACAAACACACTTAATGGCTGAGATCTGAACGATTAAGATCCAGACCTCCGTTAAATGCAAACAAATAAGTCCCTAAACTAATTAGTGTTACTTCTTAGCAAAATGATGATTCCCCTTCAATTCATTCATCAATTAGGTCATCAAGTATATTGGAATCATTAGAAATCCAAAATAATTCCTTTTATATCAATTCATCACTATTCACTTTCTTCTTTCCCCAAAATGTCATTTTCAAAACATACTCTTAGGGTTCATAATATATTCCATTATAACTTCAAATAAAATTCGCAAAAATATTATCCAAATTTTAATATATATATATATATATATATATATATATATATATATATATATATATATATATATATATATATATAAAGCTCAAGTAAAGGGATCACCTCTTGGTGGAAGAAATCTTATTTTTCCTCTTCTTGGTATTCTTGAAAATTCAACCAATTTTCTATGGATTTGATCTATAATTATGTTAGTGTTAACATTAAATTATATTATCTAATCATTCTTATGCCAAAGACCTTGAAGTGTATTCATGGTCGGAGAGCTCCTCCTTCTCTCTAGCACCCAAACCTTAGTATAAAATTCCATCTCTTTCTTTCTCCCCGAAATAGCCACTTTTATAGGTTTGATGACATGTGTAGCTATGCACACCTCATGTGTAGCTACACTGCCCTTCCTCTTCAGTTCTCCTTCTTTGACTAGCTTGCTGGAATCAGCTACGCACAAGGCATCATGGTTACGCACTCATGTAGTTGCGTGGTTGTTGTGTCACTTTTCAGTAAAAATATTCAAATGCCAAACAATTTGAAACATTAATAACTGTACTCATAGATCTTTAATTTGATAAGTAATACACCATATAAATTTTTATATAGTGGGAGTTGTATTCGTTTCAAGTTAGGTCTTGTACGTACAACTCATTTGAAACTTTAGTCCATCATATAGTTTCCAACTTGACTTAGCTTTAGGGCTCTTCTTAGACTATAAATCGTTTGCTAATATACCGCGTACATATTTTATCATGATCAATTAACATCTTTCATATCATTAGTCCTCGTTCATACGCGAATAAATATAATTTGCACGCGTCAATCGTCTTAATGACCTTAAAACACTTCAAAATTTTCCAAAGTTTTACAGCTAACCCAACCTGGAACTGGATTTTTTTTCCTCTTCAGTACAAGGATAATTCAATTCTTTCCTATTAGCTCATTGTCATAGCTGAAATACAAAAACTAGATGCTTGGTTGAGGATCTGCATTGTTTTAGATCTGCTAGTAATCTGCGATCGTAAAAGGTTTAAATTGTAGTCATAGCTCGATGGTCTGTAAAATCTTTTTGAATAGAACATATCCCATAAGAATGATATGATGAGTAAATTGTTCTACGACTTGTAGACACTTGAATTTTATTGGATTCGTTCATACAGAATTTGGGCTACATCCAAAATTCAAGACATATTGGCCTGAACTAAAATTATTGGTCTGTGGAGTTCGATTGATTCTTTAAGACCAATTACATTGGTTAAACAGAAATCAGACTTTCTTTAGATATATATAGTTAGGTAGCAAAATGTGTCTAGTACGTTTCAGACTAGAAAAATACTACGTGTACAGGATATTCTTCAGTTATATATTATTTTAATGGAGTATCAAAGTTTGACACAACTATTTCCTTTATCTGGATCAACTTAGATTTCTATCTCTTTTCTTAATTTTGGTATTAATTTCATATTGTTTGTTGGACTTGGAATTTGGTCGAACAAAATAGAAACCAAGAAGGAAGTAATTCAAAAAATTGACAAAGAAGAAGAGGAGAACATGGAATTAGGTAGCTATTATTATCGGATGCTTCTACTTTGCAAAATCAAAAAGCAATGGGAGCGGTGGGAAAGCAGATTGAAATGCTGACGCAATTGTGGGAAACAACTAAAACTAAATTTGCTAAAGTAGAAAAGTTCACGAAGAAGCACATGCCTCAATCTTATTGTGATGACCCGATAGATCACCTTGAGATTTAGCCTCTATTTATGTATTTTAAAATCTTGATTAGCTTCGTTTAATATTTTTCAATTTGTGTGCGCAGACTGTGTTTTATCCGAAAAGTCTTTAAGTGGAAAATTAAAGAAAATGTGAATTTTTGCCTTTAAAATGGTTTGATTGACTACGGCCACTATTTTATGTAAACGAATCCGGACCGGTATTTTGACGATCTCCGTGAATTCGTATCGTGATTTAGTACTTGGGCGTATGTCCGGAATTGCATTCGGAAGTCTCTAACTTGTTTTGACTCATTTTGCCGAAAACTAGCATTTTTTGACACTTGAAAATTACTAGGTTTGAGCGTAAGTTGACTTCCTAGCTAACAGATTCGGATTTTGAGGTTGAAACCCGGAATAGGTCTGTATCGCTATTTGAAACTTGTCTGCAAAATTTGGTTCAATTCGGAATTGATTTGACATGATTCGGGTGCTTAAATGTGATTTTAGTGTTCTTGAGTTTCACTTTGAAATTTCATTCATTTTGAGGATAGATTCGTAGATTTAAATGTCATTTTTGTGATTTGACCGCGAGCAAGCTCGTATGATGTTATTACACTTGTTTTCATGTTTGGTTTGGAGCCCGAGGGCCTCAGATGAGTCTTCGCACCAAAACTGGTATTACACTAGGAGTCTTCACACTAGCAAGACTCCTTTTGCGAAGAAGTATTCGCATTTGCGAGCATGGGCGGAGCTGGGTGAGCCTCGCATTTGCGAGAATTTGTTCGCATTTGCGGACTGTGGACTTTCGTTTTTGCGAAGGAAGTGGTCGCATTACAGCCCACAGGAGTCTGCTTCGCATTTGCGAAGTTCCTGACCGTATTTGTGATGGTGGTGTCTTCGCAATTGCGATCTTTTTTCGCATATTGCGACTTATGCACTTTTGTGATAGGTTTCGCATTTGCGATCCTTGTCTAGCATTTGTCGTGTTAGCAATTGCGAACAAGACATCGCAATTGCGACATCTGCAGCTGGGTAAAAGAGGGGAAGAACGGGCCTTAGCTCATTTCTCACCATTTGTCAATCCTAAACACTCTAGAAGCGATTTTCCAAGAGACTTTTCTTCCCAAATTTATTAGTAAGTGACTTTAATCCATTTCTTTTCAATTACCCATCACATTTCATGAGATTTCAACATCAAATTTAGGATTTTTATGGCAGAAATTAGGGATTTGGGTAGAATTGAAGATTTGTGTAAAATTGAAACTTAGACCTCGAATTGGGGTCGGATTTCTAAATAAACCACATAGCCGAGCTCGAGGGTAAATGGATAATCGGATTTTGGACCGAATCTCAGTTTTGAACAAGCAAACCCGGGTTTGACTTTTGTGGACTTTTCCGAAAATGATCTAAATTGAACCTCTTTCATTTGTGGAGGTTTGTTCAAAAGGCAAGGCCGTGGTTGATTGATTGCTTGAGTTGCGGAGTGAGGTAAGTATTGAGTCTAACCTTGATTTGTGGGAATTATAAAACCTTGATCTACATGTTATGTGAATTACGTGTGAAACGGCGTATATGTGATGTGGCGAGTGTATATGTGTCGTTATGCTACTTGCTTCCATGTTTTGTTACTTCATAATATATCTCCGTTTCATGCCTTAATTGTTACATACGTATTTTACTTCCGTGCAATAATTGTTAGTGTCATTTAGTTATCTTTGTATTAAATTGTCCATCCCCTCCGTGATTCCATGTTTAGTTGCTATTTGTCTCTGCTTTCTTTACTTACATATTTAAATTGTCATATGTCTTACTTGTCTTATAGTTTTGTAAAATTTGTTTCCTTCTATAATGTAGCTTCACTTGTATGAGTTGTTAATTGGTAGATATCGATGAGTTGGTAAAGTTGAGACATTCGAGTCACTAGAGATTCTTTGATTATTAAGTGATTCTTTATTGCCTCGTACAGTTTCTCTCTTGATCGAGAAATATTGTGAATTTTGGTCATTAAATTGCTATTGTTGATTAAAATTGTTTGGGGAGCTGGTTGCACGCCGCAACGGAAATTGAAAAGTAATAAAATTGAAATGGTGAAATAAGGACAGATTATGATATTGACAGGTGATGATATGCTGGGATAAGGTTGAGCGCCGCAATGGATTGTATAAGTTGTATTTGTTTGTTGCTGTTGGATTTGCCTCGATATTTAAGATGAGTTCATAAAACTTATTATTCTAGGCTCTCTGATAGTTGAATTTTGAGTTTGTTGTTATGAGTTAACTGCTTTATTTCTATCTTGTCTTTTATGTTATTATTGTGATCGCGTACAGGTTATTGTAAGTGACCCGCCTTAGCCTCGTCACTACTTCGTCGAGGTTAGGCTTGTTACTTAAAGAGTACATTGGGTCGGTTGTACTCATACTACATTCTACACTTCTTGTGTAGATACTGGAGTTGGTCCTAGCAGTTCTGAGTGTGATTTGCTCGGATCTAGCTATCAATGAAGACTTGAGGTATAGTTGTACTACGTCCGCATCCCTGAAGTCCCCTTCTATATCATCTTAGTTGTTTATTTTGATTCAGACAATTATGTTATTTTATTTAGACTATTATTTATATTACTTTAGATGCTTATGTATCCGTGACACCAGTTCCGGAATTGTATTTTAATTTCATCGTTTATTAGTTTATCACCTTACTTAAGGAAATTTAGTTCTATTGATGTCATTTAATTCAGAATTGTTAAAAATGGTTAATAGATATAGTTGATGCTAGCTTGCCTAACAAGTGAAATGTTAGGCATCATCGCGGTCCCGAGGGTAGAAATTCCGGGTTGTGATACCTATGACGAGGAAGAGACGGAATTTGAAGAAGAGTAGTTTATTGTGGTTGTTTGTTATTATTAGGATGTTTAAACTTTATGAAATATTTAGACTTTATGGTATGTTTAGACTTTATTGTGGTTGTCTATTAGCTACTTAGACTTGATTTGAATTGTTTTGAATTTTAGACTTTGATTAATACTTTAGTTTGGTTTTCTAATGGGTTTAAATGTTTATTTGTTGAAGGCTTTAGTGTTTGACTCAAAAGATATGAAAACGTTTTTGAACAAATCAATAAAAAATGAAGGGGTAAATCTTAGCTGAATATAATAAACACTAGAGACAATAGGTGATGAAATGCAGATCGTCAATGGATTTTTTTTGTTCTCAAATAATATTTTCACCGAGTTCCTCTGCTCATGTTACAAAGTTCGCGTCCCCCTTTTATACTAGAGAGAGACTCTTCTAAGTTGTCAGAAAAAAAATACCAATAATATTCGATGGAATATTCTCAATATCTCCTAATGGGCTTACAATACTACAAAGGTCGTACAGTCTCTACTTTTGCTCTAAGGTCGCCTGTTTGGGGACGTCGACTCGAAGATACCCGGTCGTTTGTTGTGCTTTTCATTGGTCGTAGCCGGTCAAATTTGGACCCATACAGTTAGTCCCTCTGCTTGTCGGGGTCGCGAATAGACACGTCCTCGATGAGCGGACTTCACGCACTCTTTTGGAGGAATTTGACCCATTGAAACGTCATGACATGGCCAAAGGGGGATGGTTATCGTGTTCAGTAAAATACTGAGTGGTATATTTCATCGGGAAATGATGTTAGCTCTACATGCGTCATCATTATGCAGGTTTTTGAGGCAGGGATTTGATGGCTTGATGCTTCGATTCTGGCACAGCTGCCTCGATTCTAGCACCACCCAACCCTATAAATAGGTGGGGATTTGTTTTTCGAAAATCTTTAGCAATTTCACTCTTGATAACCTCTTTCACTCTTCCTCATTTGCTCTCATATCCTTCTGTTTCTTCCTTTGTCTCTCACCTGAAGCTCATGCTTTCTTCTTCCCCGTTGATATTCATTTGAATGATATCATGTCGAGGTCTCGTCATTCTTGTGAGGAGGTTCCTAAAGCCACCTCGTCGTCCATGGTGCCTCCTTCTGACAGCGGGGACATGGTGGTAGAAGAGGGTGACAATCACCCCTCCTATGGTGGAGGAATTGCTACCGATACACTCTTTATCCCAGAGTGACTTCCTCAAAGATCTCCCTTCCACCTCGAACCTCGTTTTTTGTGAGACTGAGCAGGTTTATCTCGATGCCCTTTGTGTAAAGTATGGCATTCTTGCTCATATAGAATAGGTTCCAGTGGGGAGAGATTATATAGATGTGTACAGACCTGGTATTTCACTTTCTATGAGTAGCTTTTTATGATCGGCTATACTCTTCCTCTCTGTCGACGCCCCCTTTTTTCCTCTCAAAAAGCGAGAAATTGGGATTATAACATTTTGGAATTGAAGAGTCGCCACCTAATGATTATAGTGCATTAGGACACTTTAAGGAAGAATTTAAAATGAAGAACCAGAGTTCGGGTAAGGACTAGAAATTATCTCGAGGGGGAGGTGTTAGGCACCCCTCAAGATCCACTAGTGTGGTTCCCGGCCATGTTACAATTGTGACTTTAAAGTAAGCAAACATACAATACAATTCCACATAAACACTGCAAGTAGGTATACATAAAGGTTACTGAACATGCTGAAATTCGAATAGGTGACTTCTTAATTATTGGCAAGAATATCTAAATACAGAAAATGGGATCAAGTAATGAATACCAATTATCAAACAAGGAAGTGAATGAGTAGAAAATTTTAGAGGAAAGGGTAGTGCGAAAATCAGAAGGGGGAAATTTTAATGATTAAAACAAGAATGCAGAATTTTAAAGAACTGAGAATTGACAATCTGAAAAATAATTACATAAAAGAAAGGGGGACCTAGGTTCGTAAAATACATGGATCATCCGCACAACACCGGCGACCAATCGTACTCATAGTGTTATCGTGTGATCATCATCTCCATGTCTACCATTTCCCATCCCGTTAAGGTATTTAAAGTGCGGAATAGTATCGTTACTTATTGCATGCTATTATCCGTCCCAATCCTATCAATCCTGGAGGCAATTGGGCTACTAGTCCTAAAGGGAGAGGGGTTTGAGGCTTTTTAGGAGTTTCCAAAGGACAAAGTACTAAGGCGTCAATCAAAACACATAATGAAAATAAAAGGGGAAGCAAAAGCAAGTAGGGCTCAAATAAGCCTCCTTAAATCAGATAAAAGCCATAGAGTTTAGCATGTCTTACACGTACTGGTTTGGTCTTAATTAAATAAAGCGATGAATGGACTGGTTTAACACATATTTTGGATAGAAAGTCTACATTAGGCTCGCTCGAATGCAGTTGTCTAAAACCTATCTGATTGATTAATTAAACCTTTTGTCTAAGTGTTGGATAGAATTACTGATTTAAAACATAAAACTGATTATAAAGAAAAGCTATAGAGTAAAAGGAGTGAAAGGAGTTTCAAAAAAGAAGTGCACTGTTTTGAAAAGGTTTAACAAAAAAGAAATGAACTTCAGAAGACATGCAGGTTAATTGGGGAAAGGAATTACATGAATTTCAAAAATGCATATTTGTCTAGAAAAACCCCGTTACTTCAGTAAATGCTAATTTTTGAAAAGTGAATGATATTTTGAATGAGTGAAAACGACTTAGATTCGAAGTTCCTATAGGCATGCTCTCTATGCGTTAACTGATTTAGACCTTTTAAACAGGAGTAATGTAGACATGGTATTCATATGCAACCCTGTTGTTAGGCCTAGTTGTTTGCCTAATGATATTATTGTATGCAGAAGTGCAAATCCCTATAGGCATGGTATCTAAATGCTTAGTTGCAGAAATCAAGTATCGAATCCTATAGACATGTTTTCTACGTGTGAAGTTGCACAAATCATAAATAAATCCCTATAGGTATGTTTTTTACCCTTAGTGCATAAAAATAAACCCCCTCTCTTTTTCACTATATCCCCTGAGTTTATACAAATTATTATAGCCCAAAAGAAATAAAAACTGAAATTAAAAATACATCATGAATCATCAGCTATACCCGAACAGCCTAATTCAGACTCAGTGTATAATAATATGAGATTGAGCCACTTCTGAGATCCAGATTTCCAAGCCTTCTCTCATCTAGGGTGTTTCAGAGATCCAAGAGATTTCAGGAATCCCAGGTAGTGCTTACACCTAAGATGCTAATCAGAAAAAATTATAGTGTAGTGTGGAAGGGCCAGCTCTCAGGTGTCCAAGTTCAGAGGGAGCTCACGGGTCCCAAGACAAGGCTCACAAGAGAGGGGCAAAACTTAAGTTCTAAGAATGAGTGCAAGTGCAATAAAGGGGGATAGGGAATATCCAGGTAGGTTGGTGGTCATGCCCAGCCATAAAGTAGACTGGCACACCCCTGACCAAACCTGTTGGTCAAACATTAGAGAGTAAAAACCTATTGAAGGTCAAGCTATGGCCTGGGCAGTAATTGGAGCACTGTCAGGCCAAAGCTTTAACTCAACACACATAGTAAGGGAATAGGGATGGGAAACTGAAAAAGCTTAGGGCCCAAAAGGGTCCAGTTCATATCCATGGACAATAACTTCAAATATATTGCCATGTTTTTTAACCATAACTTAAAGCACATAAGGGGGTATAGGGATGAGATTCATTACAAGAAGTGAGCAAGACATAAGCACATTGTACAAAGATTAGATGCTTCAGACATGAAAGTAAACATGGACATAAGAATTAGTAAATAAACACACGTTGGAGTTGAGACTAGAAATAAACTAGGAGATACCAGTTTCAGAAAGCAAAGAGAGAGCAGGAATCTTGTAACAGGCCACAGTACAAATAGCAAAAGTAACTTATGTGTGTGAGTGTGATTTCAAGAAAAAGACTAGAGCATATGTCGTGTGTAAAGTGCAGAAGGGTAGCCCCTTTTATAGTGTAAAAGTAGCCCCTTTTATAGTGTAAAAGAACAAGCAAGAAAGGTAAGAAGACCTTTTAAAAATCAGTCTCAAATATTCTCCCTTAAGTCAGGGGATTCAATTTCAAACGGGAGGATGTAAATAAGGAAAGGAAATTTGAGTAAAATCTATCATAGTAGCATAAGAAAGGGAAAATACATGAAGTTTATTTAAGGAAAGAACTGAACGGTACTTGGTTTGTAAAGAAAAGGAAAGGGAATCAATCAGACAACTAATAAAATCAAGGTAAAGAGGTTTGATTCGAATAAACCCAGTCAGGAATAGGTAGAGGAGGGCTCAAACAGAGAAAAATCAGTATCAATCAGTCGAGATCCTATCAAAGGAGTCTAAAATCAATCAAGTAATTGTCAAAACCCTTTTGAAAGAGGAGTTTTTCATATATAAAGCAAACAAATCAAACAAAAAGTCTAACATTGCAAGGTATAGGCTCATAGAACAAAAGAATACGAGTTCAGCCATAGATTCGTAATGCGTCTGAAGGTCCAGGGTCCCAAAGAAAACCCCCAAATTCTAGGGTTTCAAATTGAATCAAACACAGAAATGAGAAGGCAAATGAATAGACTCAAGGAGTCTCATGAGAAACAAACAGACCATGATAGCAGGTTTGAAACAATTAGAGAAGGGAAATCGATTTGAGAGAATAAAGGGACACATTTTTGGAAACTCGAAACTTAGACAAGTCTAGAATAGACGAAACATGCTTAACACAAACAGGGTTCAGAAAAGCAAAAGTCAAAAAATTCAGTAGTAACATACATGGTAGAAGAGTGAGAAAAATTTAACACAGATTAATCATGTGAGCACACATATAAAAGAAAATAAGGATAATACATGCATAATAGAGAAGGAAAACATGCGAGCATAATACAGACAAACATCTAAAAGAAAAGAACAACAAGAATCAAAATATTTTCAGAAACCCTAATGTAAAATCAAATGATTTTTGAAAGAAAAATTTGGGAAAAACACTTAAAAAGGTCCATAGAACACCGATATGGCATAGATCTAAGAAAACAAACAGAGAAGAACCTCGAATGACTTAGGGTTTCTAACCCTATAAACGAGAAGTTCTTGGAAGAACATGTTAGATTCTGAGTCGAAGAGGTCAGGAATCAAGCCTCTAGAGCTTGAATACGCCGGAGCATGGCCTGAGAGGCCATAAAACTACAGAGTTGAGAAGGTCTGAAGAGAGAACCATCGAAGTCAGCCTTCAAAACCTCGAACACCCAAGGTCTAAAGGTGGAGGGGGGTGTGAACAGGCCATCCATGGCCTGAGAAGCCATGAATTCCGGTGAGAATCGAAGGGATTAGGGTTAGTTTGAATGGCGGCGGCTAGGGTTTGTAGAGAGAATGGGAGAGGATAGGGATTCAAAGGCGGCTATCATATGAGAATGACGGGATTAGGGTGTAGTTGGTAGGTTAAAAAAGGTAAGGAATGATCTTGGCCATTGATCAAAATAATCAACGGCCTGGATTGAAAGAAAGGTCGGGCGGGTTTTTTAATTGGGTTGGGGGCCGGGTCAAACAAAACCGTGCTGGTGTAATTGGGGTAGAATTGGGTCAAAATTAAGGGCCAAAATTGAAAGGAGAAAGGGCTATAATTGAAATAAAAATGAGCTAAATGTTAAATAGTCAATTTTTCCCTTTTTATTTTATAAAAATAGTAATAATTATTTTAAAAGTAAATTAAAAACACTGAGCAAACGAATACTATATAATTATTAATTAAAAAATGCTGGAAATAATTTTGTAATTATAAAATGCTACTAATCGCAAAATAGGCTATAATTTTCATTACATGCAATTTAGCGTTTAAAATACCAAATAAATTTGTAAAAATATGCAAAAATCACCTTAATTACATTTTGGTGTAAATATGAGAATAAAATAAACTATTCCCCTAAAATGATAATTTTGGAAAATAATTACTGGATTTTCTTGTATTAAAATAGGCAATCAATTGGTTTAAAAATTAAAAGAAATGCCAAATCTTTTGGGTGTGTTTATATATGCACATATATGCTATTCTGGAAATATTTTGGGTATAAAAACTTAGGGAAAAAATTGGGTATCAACAGCCGCCCCTCTTTACCTGGGAAGGATAAAAGAGTTGTCGGGTAAAGATATGATGGCCAATTTTGACCGGAAGAGGCGATTTGAAAAGAATTTGATTGGGCTCTGGTTTTTGAGCTTCCTACATATCCCTACTTTTACAGGAATCAGGCCGTATGTAGTTCAAGAACCATTGACGGAACATGCCGATGGAGATTCGAAAGAGACGGACACGATGTTCAGAGGGCAAGAGGTATTTCGTAGCTTGATCGGCTGCGGAAACTGGAGCGGGATCGCTCCTGCTGAGGCGACCATTGCTGGCCGATGTACCTGCAAGTGAGCAATACGGGCGTATATCGTGCATAAACTTAAACATGATGCAATTTCTCATTGGACCATGAATGTTGTCTTTGGACGATTAGGATGACGTCCTCAGACCATGATGTCCTGGGCCATGAAGCGCAAAATTAAAGGATTCGCAGGCTATGAAATGATGTTCTCGGGCTATGATAACGATGCCTCCGAACCATGATGCCTTTGAATAATGATGTGCAGGATATAAAGTGGGTCCTCGGGCCATGGCATGGTGTTCTCGGGCTATAAAGATGATGCCTCCGAACAATGACGCCCTCGGATAGTTTGGCGGTATTTCAGCCCATGAAATGCAAGATTTGGCGGTATTTCAGCCGATGAAATGCAGGATTTGGCGGTATTTCAGCCGGTGAAATGCAAGATTTGGCGGTATTTCAGCCGTTGCATAAAATGTAAATGGCGATATTTCAGCCGACAGAAATTTAAATAAAGCGTGATGTTTCAGCTGATGTAAAAATGTGTAAATGGCGATATTTCAGCCGACAGAAGCATAAGTATAGATGATGATGGAGATTTAAATATGAACTGGCAGTCTTTCAACCGATACCGAGAATTAAATAAAGTTGGCGATATTTCAGCCGATAAAGAAGGATAAATATAAATGGCAATATTTCAGCCGATACGAGGGCTTTAAACAAAAAATATTGGCAATATTTTATCATGCAAGATTTAGATGAAGCTGGCGGTATTTCAGCCGATGAAAATAGAGGTGGCGATATTTCAGCCATGCGGGCGGAGGTAGAGCTTAACCTCGGAAGGCAGAAAGGTAGCCTTATGCAATGCAAGAAAATGCAGGATGGAGACAGTGCTTAGTCTCGAAAGGCAGAAAGGTAGCCTTATGCAATGCAGGAATGCAGGATGGAGACAGTGCTTAATCTCCAAAGGCAGAAATGTAGCCTTATGCAATGCAGGAATGCAGGATGGAGACAGTGCTTAGTCTCGAAAGGCAGAAAGGTAGCGTTATGCAATGCAGATAATGCAGATAGAGACAGTGCTTAGTATCGAAAGGCACAAAGGTAGCCTTTTGCAATGCAGATAATGCAGATGGAGACAGTGCTTAGTCTCGAAAGGCAGAAAGGTAGCCTTATGCAATGCAGATAATGCAGATGGAGACAGTGCTTAGTCTCGAAAGGTAGAAAGGTAGCCTTATGCAATGCAGATAATACAGATGGAGATAGTTCTTAGTCTCGAAAGGCAGAAAGGTAGCCTTATACAATGCAGATAATGCAAATGGAGACAGTCTTAGTCTTGAAAGGCAGAAAGGTATCCTTATGCAATACAGATAATGCAGATGGAGAGAGTGCTTAGTCTCGAAAGCAGAAAGGTAGCCTTATGCAATACGAGAATGTAAAAGGACGAGTAGTAGTGAGACTTCTTAGCTGATAGCTGATTACGATATCGTGACTGCTGGGGAGGTTGTGTATGGATAGCAATTACGAACAAGTGATGATTCTGAGAAGTTGCGTTCTTGAGAAAGTGTGCGTACATAAATATACCTGACGATATTGTAAGTCGAGTGCCTACATCCAAAGAAAAATTGTGAGTTTTGTAAGGGGGAAAGGTTAGTTCATTTTCCCCTGGCTTCTGGCATTGTGTATCATTGGGGTAGCGTCGCTAAACAGCAGCAATTCGAACAATAGTTATGCATGATTTAGTAAATATAACGTAAGTATAAAATAGTTTTCTTTAGATGAACCAACGACTGCGACGTAGTTCAAGACATTGCAACCACTCTTGCTCCGGAATTTTGAGGGTCCTCCTCAAAATTCTGCCCCAGTTTACTGGGCTGGCACTTCTGCGGCTGCGCTGAACGGCTGAAAAATCAACTTCGGAATTTTGAGGGTCCTCCTCAAAATTCTACCCCAGTTTACTGAGGTGACATTCCTGGCGATGAGTGGCTGAAAACTAACTTTGGAATTTTGAGGGTCCTCCTCAAAATTCTGCCCCAGTTTACTGAGGTGGCATTCCTGGCGATGAGTGGCTGAAAACTAACTTCGGAATTTTGAGGGTCCTCCTCAAAATTCATCCCTAGTTCCAATAGCAGGGGGAAAATGGAATTTTTATTAAATTGTGACCGAACCCATAGGGTTGCCTACGTATCCCCTCTTAAACGGGAATTAGGTCAGGCGTAGTTCAAATTATATCATCATAAGAAATCATAAGTGATTACACATAGTATCGTTTCACTGCATCTGAATTTATTGGCTTTGGCCAAACTTCTCCGTCCATTTCTGCAAGAATAAGAGCTCCTCCAGTTAGAACCCGGTGAACAATGTATGGACCTTGCCAGTTGTGAGAGAATTTTCCCTTGGCTTCATCTTGATGTGGGAATATTTTCTTTAACACCAGCTGCCCCGGTGTAAACTTCCTTGGCTTAACTCTTTTGTTGAAGGCTCTGGACATTCTGTTCTGATACAACTGACTGTGGCAAACTGCATTCATCCTTTTTCCATCTATAAGGGCTAACTGCAGGTAGCGACCTTTTACCCATTCTGCGTCGTCCAACTCTGCTTCCTGTATGATCCTCAAAGAGGGAATCTCTACCTCGGCGGGGATGATCGCCTCTGTACCATAAACCAGTATGTAGGGAGTTGCTCCGGTCGATGTGCGGACCGTGGTGCGGTATCCCAGTAGGGCGAATGATAACTTCTCATGCCATTGTTTGTGACTTTTGACCATCTTCCTTAATATCTTCTTGATATTCTTGTTGTCTTCCTCTACAGCTCCATTCATCTGAGGCCTGTAGGCTGTAGAATTCTTGTGTTTGATCTTGAATGCTTCACACATTCCTTTCATCAAATCGTTGTTGATATTGGAACCATTATCAGTGATGATTGATTCCGGAATTCCAAATCGGCAAACAATACGGTCACAGACGAAATCTATCATAACTTTCTTAGTCACTGCCCTATATGACGCTACTTCAACCCATTTGGTAAAATAATCAATTGCCACCAGGATAAACCTGTGCCCGTTTGATGTGGCAGGCTCAATAGGTCTAATGACATCCATTTCCCAGGTGGCGAATGGCCACGGTGAGCTTGTTGCAGTAAGCTTGTTTGGAGCCACTTTTATCATATCTGTATGTATTTGACAACGATGGCATTTGCGAACATACTGGATACAGTCTGTTTCCATAGTCATCCAAAAATATCCTGCTCGGAGCATCTTCTTTGCTAAGACAAATCCATTCATGTGCGGCCCGCTGGTCCCTGCATGTACTTCGTCCAATAGTCTGGATGCTTCTTTTGCTTCGACACACCATAGTAAAGCCAAATCAGGAGTCCTCCTATATAGGATTCCCCACTGTAAAAGAAGTTGTTGGATAATCTCCAAAGTGTGCGCTTCTGAGTGGCGTTGGCAAGTTCTTGATATTCTCCTGTTGTCTAGTACTCCTTGATGTTGTGGAACCATGGTTTTCCTTCCGCTTCTTTCTCAATGTGAGCACAATAAACTGGCTGATCATATATCTTTACTGGGATAGGATCAATGAAATTCGTGTCTGGATGTTGGATCATGGATGATAAAGTAGCTAGTGCGTCGACGAACTCGTTTTGGACCCTGGGGACATGTTGAAATTCCATCTTTGTGAATCTTTTCCTTAACTCCTGTATGTGATGCAAGTAGGGGAGTATCTTGGAGTTTTTGGTTGCCCATTCTTCTCAAACCTGATGTATGATCAAGTCTGAATCCCCTATCACTAGTAGCTCCTGAATGTTCATGTCAATGGCCATCTTGAGCCCCAAGATACAGGCTTCATATTCGGCCATATTGTTGGTGCAAGGGAGTCTGAGCTTGGCAGATACCAGGTAATGCTGGCCGGTTTCTGATACTAGGACTGCTCCTATGCCAACTCCTTTGAAATTTGTGGCTCCGCCGAAAAACAACCTCCAACCCTTATAGGATTCTGCAATATCTTCTCCTACAAAGGACACTTCTTCATTAGGAAAATACGTTTTTAGGGGTTCGTATTCTCCGCCGACAGGATTCTCGGCAAGGTGGTCTGCTATGGCTTGGCCCTTGATTGCTTTCTGAGTTACGTAAACAATGTCGAATTCACTTAGAAGGATTTTCCACTTGGCGAGCTTGCCAGTGGGCATGGGCTTCTGGAAGATATACTTCAGCGGGTCCATCCTTGATATGAGATTAGTAGTGTAGGCACAGAAATAATGCCTCAATTTCTGAGCTACCCAAGTCAGAGCACAATGGGTGCGCTCCAATAAAGAATATCGGGCCTCGTACGGGGTGAACTTCTTACTGAGATAGTAGATGGCTTGCTCCTTTCTCCCTGTTTCATCATGTTGTCCTAGAACACAACCGAACGCTCCATCCAAAACCGCAAGATAAAGCAATAGAGGCTTTCCTAGCTCGGGCGGAACCAAGACTGGCGGCGTTGACAAGTATTCCTTGATTCTGTCAAAGGCTTTCTGACAATTGTCAGTCCATTTAGTAGCAGCGTCTTTCTTCAACATTTTAAAGATGGGTTCACAAATGGCTGTGGACTGAGCTATAAACCGGCTGATATAGTGGAGCCTCCCCGGGAAACTCATTACGTCCTTCTTGTTCTTTGGTGGTGGCAATTCTTGAATGGCTTTGACCTTTGATGGGTCCAATTCTATTCCTCGACGACTCATGATGAAACCTAGTAATTTTCCAGCAGGAACCCTGAATGCACACTTGGCGGGATTCAGTTTCAGATTGTACTTCCTCAATCTGTTGAAGAATTTTCTCAGGTCTTCCATATGATCAGTGGCTTTCTTGGATTTGATGATGACTCCGTCCACATATACTTCATTCTCCTTGTGTATCATGTCGTGAAAGATAGCAATCATGGCTCTTATATAGGTGGCGCCAGCATTCTTCAACCCAAATGGCATCATTTTGTAACAATACATTCCCCATGGCGTGATGAAAGCCGTTTTCTCTGCATCTTCCTTATCCATCCATATCTGATGATATCCGGTGAAACAATCAACAAAGGACTGCAACTCATGCTTGGCGCTGTTATTGATAAGAATGTGTATGTTTGGCAAGGGGAAGTCATCTTTGGGACTGGCCCGGTTAAGATCTCGGTAGTCAACGCAAACTCTAATTTTCCCATCTTTCTTTGGTACTGGCACGATGTTGGCTAACCATGTCGGATACTCTACTACTCTGAGAACCTTAGCTTTGACTTGCTTAGTAACCTCTTCTTTGATTTTCAAACTCATGTCGGGTTTGAATTTCCTGAGCTTCTATTTTACCGGCGGAAGGTTGGATCTATTGGCAGTTTGTGAGCTAACCAACCTGACATTATATGTATACAAATTTTAAAAATATTTATACATAAAATTATTTATTGTAATATAATTTATAAATATAATTTAAACTCTTTAATAATCTCTCTTTTAATGTATTGTTTCAAGTTTGGATTTAGAACTTTTGAATGGTTAAATATGTTTTATAGCTCATAAAAGTTAGTAACTGAAATAAAGTCCAAAGCAAAATTACATCAATGCTAATACTAACAAAAAAAATTCAATTCAATACTAGAAATGACAATAGTATTAGATATTTATTTGTTTAGTTTTGCATTGATTTAGATAGTGAAAATGCATAGCTCACTTTTAATATTATTTAGTCATGTAATTAATGCTTAGTACTTATTAGTCTTACTTATTTTAACATGACTTAATACTTTTAGAATATGTTTATTTTTATTACAACTTATTAATTAGCAATATTTATCTTATGCAATTTGTTGAGTATTTTAGTATAATCATGACTCATCTTTTATTATTTTATATTATTTTATTGGGTAACATCTTATATAGTTTTATCCTACTAGGGCCTAAGAAATATTAGAGTACAAATTATAAATTTTATGCTATGAACATTTTGTCGGAAAAAAATCGAAAAATTCGAGAAAACTCGTGATTGAAAAACCCGACTTTTGTTGGTTTAGTTTGGTTTATAAATTTAAAAATCCAAGACAATTGGTTTGGTTTGGAAAGTAAAAAATTCAAACCAACCCAGCCTATGTGCACCCATATCTGAAAGTATGATAATCAACCAATTTTTTTATAAATTTCGACACCGCTTATAAATCCTGTGTAGAAACCAATCTATTATTTCCGAGGGGGTTGTTTAGTTGGTTAGCTAAGAAATAACAATCTCGGGATAAAATGCGAGATTCTTTTATCCCGCGTTTAGTTATAAGTATTAATTAGTCTTGAAAACTATTTTATTCTAAAATGATGGAATTAACTATCACATATAAAAAATGGGATAACTAAACTTATAGTAAAATGTTTCATTCCATTAAATATCCTTGTCTGTCTCATCTCACCAACCGAGCGACCCCTACTTACTCTTTTTATTATTGTGAATGATTGAATGCACCATTATTAATTATCTCATGACGAGAATGCTTCTGTTGTGGGAAAGAAATGCCTCACAAAGACATTGACCTTCTTTCTTAAATTAGTATTATGTCACCGTCCAATTACCTTACTTTAACGGCTACACTTTCTTAATTTGTTTACGTTTTTTAAAATATTGGGAAATAAAAGAAAATAAAGTACGTAATAAATTATACTATATATAGAGAGTTGACATCCAAGGTGGCTGATATTATTTTGGCTATAAATAGCTTGGGCTACGGTAATCTTTTCCTATATCACAACACAACATTTCCAGCCTTAACAAAAAGAAAGAAACTGTTCCCACTTTCTAGCATTATTAATTTACTCTTCTTACTTTGTTCTTGCTCTTTTTATATATTACTTCTACTTTGCTACAACTGCAGCAATGGCTATTCCAGTTATTGATTTTTCCAAACTTAATGGAGAGGAGAGAGCTAAGACTCTGGCTCAGATTGCCACTTGCTGTGAAGAATGGGGATTCTTTCAGGTATTTTATTTTTCTCTTATTTATTTACTCACTCCGTACCGAAAAGAATAATATATAACACTATTTCCTAGTTAGTCAGTTCCGGTGAGAATAACACATCTTTAAATTTGAAAATAATTTTACTTGAACTTTTCATTTTATCCTTAATAATAAACTTCTATAGCTATATAAATGTTACGGCATATTTTAACATCACAATTTTCATAATAAATATTATTTTTATTCTGCTTTTATATGGCTTTTTGGTACTGTCATTTCTTGTTTATATTTTCATTAATGTGGTGTTTATGTTTTCCTGAGTCAATGATCTATAAGAAATAACCTCTCTATCCTCACAAGGTAGGTGTAAGGTCTGCGTACACACTACCCTTCCCAGACCCCACAGTGTGGATAATACTGCTACTGGGTATGTTGTTGTAAGTTTCAAAAGTCGGATATCCACGCAAATGTCATGCTATATTCAAGATCACAAGTTTTAAAAAAAAAAAATGATGCCCGGCAAACTTTGTCATATAAATTAAAACGGAAGGAGTGACATATTGCGGATTCTAGGTATTTTCTTGAATAATTTTTTTTTACGAGTATAGCTAATAGAAATGTGTGAACTATATATAATTTGTGCGCGCAGTTGGTGAATCATGGGATTTCTGTGGAGCTACTTGAGAAGGTGAAGAGGGTTAGTTCTGAATGCTTCAAGAAGGAAAGAGAAGAGAATTTCAAGAAGTCAACAGCAGTGAAGTTGCTGAATGAGATTGTGGAGAATAATAGCAGTGGAAATGTTGACTGGGAAGATGTTTTCCTTCTCACTGACGATAATGAATGGCCCTCCAATATTCCTCAATTCAGGTGAAAGTTTTACATTAATACTTGTCTATATTAATATTCCCATCAAAATATGAACTCACAATAAATCTCCTTCCTTTCTGTATTCACTTTTCCTCGACAATGGTGATAATGGTTTCAATTTTTAAAAAAAAAAAAAAGAAATTATGGGTTGCATATGTTTTTATCATTTCGATCATTTTCGCTAACAAGATATAATATATATGTACATTTAAATAAACAGGGAAACAATGGAAGAGTATCGATCAGAACTGAAGAAGTTAGCAGAAATAGTCATGGAAGTAATGGACGAAAACTTAGGTTTAACAAAAGGGTACATCAAAAAAGCCTTCAATAATAACGGAGAAGAAAACGCATTTTTGGGGACTAAAATCAGCCATTATCCACCATGTCCTCATCCAGAAAAAGTGAATGGCCTAAGAGCACACACTGATGCTGGAGGTGTAATTTTACTCTATCAAGATGATCAAGTAAATGGTCTCCAAATCCTCAAAGACGGCGAATGGATCGATGTTCAGCTTGTTAATAACGCCATTGTTATCAACACGGGTGATCAAATAGAGGTCCTTAGCAATGGGAAATATAAGAGTGTTTGGCATCGTGTTTTGGCTAAAGAAAATGGGAATAGGAGATCTATTGCTTCTTTTTACAACCCTTCTTTGAAAGCTACTATTGCTCCAGCACCAGAGTTAATTCATGTGGAGAATAATAGTAATAAGGATAATAAGGAAGAGGTGGAATTAAGTATTTATCCAGCTTTTGTGTTTGGTGATTACATGAATGTTTATACTGAGCAGAAGTTTCTACCTAAAGAGCCAAGATTCCGAGCTGTTAGAGCCATGTGATGATCAAGATTAAGGAGAACATGGCTACACATTAATTTAGCGTAATTTTTAGTCTTCTAATTTTTTACTTGTGTGAAGTCAATGTCATTTTTCTCCTTTGTTTGATTCAAGGGGCATTGCTATTCATATGGCTTGTCAATCTTCAATAGCAGTGCATAAAATTGTGTCTGCTTTATTGGAATTTTTAGTGCTTTTGCTCTTCCCTTTCTTGGATTTCGTTCGCGAAAGTGTATCTATTAATTATGTCTTTGTAAAGTACAATTATATATTATAGATATGCATTATGTATACTGTCAAAATCAGGGAAAACCCATTTTAAGGCTTCTACGGCGTTCCAAGCCTGGCCTCGACGGGCCCAAAGCATAGCCTAGGGCTCAGCCTCGAAGCAAATATAATCATAGTTACCATTTTCAACGTAAACAGTTTGGTGCCCATCGAGGGGCTAAAAAATAATAGTGATTGTTTCGATGCTAGTTTTCTGAAAACACAAGTTATTCTTCACACTTTTTCTTGTCCAAGAATCGTTGATTTCATGTCAAAAAGTCTAACTCAGCAAATGCACGCGAAAACGACGGTATTGGGCTTCAGGGAGGAAACGGTGCAGACACCGGTGTACCACCGCAAAACCTAGGGGTAGCACTAGCAGATGTCGGTGTACCACCGCAAAACCCAAGGAAGGCACCAGCACAAATCCCCATCGACGTGAGATCACTAAACACTGTGCATGTCAATGTAAGCTCTCCTACCGACGGAAGTGTGCGCGGTAAGGAAAGAGACGTTAGTCTTCAAGTCATTTTTGAAATGTTGCAAGCACAACAAGTGGCTATTGCCTAGCTGCAAAGTCACCAAAAAAATTCCAAGCACAGCAGCACCGGAAACGACTCCTCAAATCAAGCGGGCATCGGAGAGATCGAGTAACAACAGGTCTTCCCTGATTTGACAGGCATTCGAGGCCAATGGAGGCACCCTGATTGTCGGAATACAACTTCAACATCGATGTCTCGGACATCGTATCAGCCATGGGTAGAATCAGGGATACCAGATGGCCAAAAGCCACGCAATCAGATCCTTCCCGAAGGAACTGCAACTTGATGTGCGAATACCATGACATTCATGGTCATAGGACCAAGGATTGTAGACAGCTCCGAGAGAAGGTGACCTGGCTGATTAACGAAGGGCACCTTCGAGAATTCCTCAATAAACGAGCGACCGGTTTTGAGAAAGAGAGGCGAATGGAAAGAATGGACCAGAAGAACCTTAGCACATCATTCACATGATCGTTTAAGGAATCGACGTCCCGCAGGGACCCATGTTCAAACAGGCCAAAGTGCCCATCGCAGCAAAAAGGCAAACTCAGAATTATATACCCGAGGACGCCCTTGAATTTAAAGAAGAAGACATCGAGGCCTTGTCCCTACCACATAATGATGCACTGGTAATTTTTTTCTTTTGAATAACGTTCAAATTGAATGTGCGCTTGTAGATCTAGGTAGCTCGGCCAACATAATTAGGTCGAAGGCGGTGGAGCAGCTCGGACTGCTCGATCGGATCATACCCACCTCTCGAGTCCTCAATGGAATCAACATGGCAAGTAATACAACGAAAGGAGAAATCATCCTCCCAGTCAATGTGTCTGGTACAGTGTAAGACACCAAGTTTCGTGTCATCGAAGGTGACATGAGGCACAATGCCTTACTCGAAAGACCGTGGATTCACAACATGAGGGCGGTACCGTCAACTCTTCATCACATGAAAAAGTTCCTTACAAAAGATGGTATAAAAACAACACACGGAGAACAACATTCAGCTAAGGAGATGTTCGCGGTAAATAACATGGCACCAACATCGACTTTCCACATTCAGGATGAGTCAGGGAATAGGTTGACCCCCGAGGAACAGGTGGTCTGTGAGCGTTCGAATGAAGATGATGAAAAAGATTTCCTTACCCCTCGGACCTTCATTTCCCCCAAGAAGTCAGATGCAACAAAATCAACGGTCAAAGAACTCAAACATGTCGTCTTGATCTAGCAACTTCCAGATCGAAAGATATACTTGGGAACGGGATTAACCCCTGAACTCAGGAAAAAACTCATCCAATTTCTTATTAACATCATTGATTGTTTCTCTTGGTCCCATTTTGACATGACAGGGATCCCTCCGGAAATAACCACCCATCGACTAAGTATCGATCCCAGATTCAAACCAGTAAAGCAAAAGAGGAGGCCTCAATCCGAGGTCAAACATGCTTTCATCAAAGACGAGGTAACAAAACTCCTCAAAATAGGATCAATTAGGGAGGTAAAATACCCTAAATGGTTGGCTAATGTGGTAGTGGTTCCAAAAAAGAAAATAAATTAAGATTGTGCGTAGATTATAAATACTTGAATAAAGCATGCCCCAAAGACTCATTTCCATTGCCCAACATCGGCCGCTTGATCGATGCCACAACCGGCCATGAGATCCTCACTTTTCTCGATTCCTACTTTAGGTATAATGAAATTCAAATCAATCCCAGAGGAAAGGGAAAAAACTTCATTCATCACGAAGTATGGTACATATTGTTGTAATATAATCTCCTTTGGACTTAAAAATGCAGGAGCTACGTACCAATGCCTAGTTAATAAGATGTTCGAATAGGCCAATCTATGGAAGTTTACATTGATGACAAACTAGTTAAGTCACTGCGCGCAAATGATCATTTGACTCATTCGCAGGAAACATTAGATATCCTTAGAAGCTACAACATGAAGCTCAACCCCGAGAAATGTGCCTTCGGAGTGGGATCAGGCAAATTTTTAGGCTTCATGGTGTCAAATAGGGGGATTGAGGTCAACCCCAACAAAAACAAGGCCATTGAACAAATCATAGTGGTAAACAATGTGAAGGCCGTACAGCGGCTGACCGGGCGGATAGCGTCCTTGGGCCGATTCATCTCAAAATCATCAGATCGGAGTCATCATGTTTTCTCTTTGCTTAAAAAGAAAAACAACTTTGAGTAGACTCCGGAATGCCAACATGCCTTAGAGTAATTAAAGCGTTATCTCTCGAGCCTGCCTTTGCTCCAAACCCCGAAATAAGATGAAATGTTGTACTTGTATCTGGCCGTATCCGAGGTAGCTGTAAGTGGTGTGTTGGTTCGAGAAGAACAAGGTACGCAATTCCCTGCTTATTACGTGAGTCACACTTTTAGAGATGCTCAAACCAGGTATCCACACTTAGAAAAATTAGCTCTTGCATTAATAAGTGCATCTCGAAAATGAAAACCTTATTTCCAATGCCATCGTATATGTATTTTAAAAACATACCCTCTTCGAAACATCTTGCACAAACCTGAATATCGGGCAGATTGGTCAAATGGGCCATCGAGCTCAGAGGGTATGATATCGAGTACCAACCCCGGACGGCTATCAAGTTTCAAATTTTGGTGGACATCGTGGCTGACTTTACTCCTTCCCTCGTGCTCGAGGTAGAGAAAGAACTCTTGCTAAAAACGGGCACTTCATAACGGGTATGGACCCTATTCTCCGACGATACCTTAAATGTGAAAGGGTCCGAGCTCGGCATCATTCTGAAACTGCCTACAGAAGACATGATTAGGCATTCTATAAAAACTTCGAAATTAACTAGCAACGAGGCCGAGTTTGAGGCTATGATTGCAGGTCTTGAGCTGGCCAAGATCCTAGGAGCAGAAGTTATCGATGCAAAATATGACTCCCTTTTGGTAGTCAATCAAGTAAATGGGAGCTTCGAGGTTCGAGAAGATAGGATGCAAAGATACTTATACAAACTTCAAGTCATATTGCATCGCTTCAAAGAATGGACTCTGGTCCACATTCTTTAAGATCAGAATAGCGAGGTTGATGCACTTGCGAACCTAGGGTCAACCGCCGAAAAAGATGACATACTTTCGGGGGATGTTGTACACTTATCCAAGTCGGTGATTGAAGGAGTCCACGCCGAGATCAACTCAACAGGTCTAACATGGGATTGGAGGAATAAATACATCGACTATTTGAGAAACAAGAAGCTTCCAACAGACCCAAAAGAATCGAGGGCCTTTCGAGCCAAAGCAACTCGATTTTCACTCGACGAGAATGAAACACTATATAGAAGGACCTAGAACAGACCTCTAGCAGTGTGCTTGGAACGAGGGACACCAATTATGTACTTCGAGAAATCCACGAGGCCACTTGTGGAAAGGTGATCAGAGCAGGCTACTATTGGGATAACATGGAGAAGGACACCAAGGAATTCGTTCGAAGGTATGACAAGTGCCAAAGGTTTGCGCCAATGATTCACCAAACTGGTTAATAGCTACATTCAGTCTTATCACCATGCTCATTCATGAAATGGGGGGTGGACATCGTCGGCCACATATCTACGGCGCCAGGTAAAACTAGATTTATTTTATTTATGACTGACTATTTCTCGAAATGGGTGGAAACACAAGCCTTCAAGATAAAAAGAAGTCATTGAATTCATTCGGGATTGCATTATATGCCGATTCGGGATCCCCTCCGAGATTACATGTGATAACGAGAAGCAGTTCATAGGCAGAAAAATGATGAAATTCCTCAAAGATCATAAGACCAAGAGAATCCTGTCAATGCCCTATCACCCATGAGCAAATGGACTGGCCGAGTCCACAAACAAGACATCATCCAAAACTTGAAAAAGATGTTATAAAATGTGAAGGGAAAATGGAGAGAGGTATTGCCTGAAGCAGTATAGGTATACCGAGTAACTTCGAGGTCAAGCACAGGAGAGACACCGCTCTCTTTGGTATACGGGTTCGAGGCTCTAATACAAATTGAAGTCGGAGACCCAAGCGCCAGATTCCGACATGCCACCGAGGAATTGAGCCACGAGGCCATGACTACAACCCTCGAACTACTAGATGAAAATTGAGAGACTGCACTAGTCTAAATGTCCGCCCAAAAGCAAAGGATCGAGAGATATTATAACAGGAGAAAAAACCTCCGATACTTCGGAATCGGGGACCTAGTCCTAAGGAAAGTTACCCTCAACACTCGAAACCCAAATGAAGGAAAACTAGGCTCGATCTGGGAAGGACTGTACCGCGTCCTCAGAGTAGTAGGTAAAGGTTCCTACAAACCCGACACCATGGAAGGTGAGCAACTTCCAAGCAATTAAAAACATATCGGGGCTCGAACGCTATCATTGCTAAGGTACTGCCCTCCTCCCTTTTTTAATTTACATTTTACACTAACCTATTGCAGGTATTCAATTGAAAGGAATCGAAGCACCCTCCAGATTAAAGACCTTGGGTTTTAAAGCATGCTTTGCGCTCTTTTTCCCTTGGACTGGGTTTTACCTCAAACAGGCTTTACCAGTGAGGTTTTTAACGAGGCAACACCCATATGCTATCTAAGGAGAACTCGTCAAGTATTCAAGGTTTCTCTTCAATCAACCTCAAATACTGGGGGGGCATCAACCCAGGAGGTTACCTCTCAGAGGGAGTCAAACTATGCCTAGGAGGACTTCAATAGTAGAATGTTGTATTGGGCAAAATGGTCAAATGAACCGTGTCCACGTAGAATAATCGAGCCTCCAAAAGCAAAAAATGTGCACGCATATATAAAGTAATTGAGGAAGCCTCTTTGCTTATCATAACACTTTGCGCCTTAAAAATTTTCACTACTGTCACGCAAAATGGCCCAAGAGCCAAAAACTCCCAAACACTCGGGGACTTTCTTCGACAGTCAGCTCATCGAGCCATCAAAAACTCGAATTCGTAAGACCTTGATCAGGAAACTTCGAGCTCATAATCCCTCACTGAGGTAATACTTCTGTAAGACCTTTACAAGGCATACTAAAATTTATAAGACCTTAAAAAGGCATCGATATTAAAGGCCAAGGCTATATATCGAACTTATAAGACCCCTAAAAAGGCATACTCTTGATATAGACACCAAGGTCACCATACACGGGGACTAAAGGCTACGGCCAAACATAAATACTACGGTCTAACTGAAAGGCTACAACTGAATTAACGTGGCTCGAAGATGTCCGACTACTGCCATAAAACTAAAAGGCCTTCAATACTTTGAAAATACTACAAAAAGAACCAGTTAATCAAGCTACCCTTGGCATAATCAAAGTAGCTTTGATAATATCAGCTCTGAACGAAAAAAAAAGGGGCTTCAAAAATAATCAGCCTTCAACAAAAAGGCTTCGAAAACAATCAGCCTTCGACAAAAAGCTTTCGAAAACAATCAGCCTTCGACAAAAAGGCTTCAAAAACAATCATCCTTCGATAAAAGATTTCAAAAACTAAGCCTTCGAGCAAACCTCCGGAGGTACATCGACTCATAATCGAGGTTCCTATTTGGGTTGTCGAAGAGTTGGACGAACACAAAACATTCCAAGGCATAATCAAAACTTCAAAAGTCTTTAGCCAAAATGAGATAAAACTATAGCCATACTAGAGGTCGCATCGACCCAACCCAAAAAAGAGCCTAAGGGCCAATGCGTAAGATCCTAAGGGCTAGACTAAAGAGCCTAAGGGCTAATGCGTAAGAGCCTATGGGCCATCCTAAAGAACCTAAGGACCAATATATTGAAAACCTAAGGGTCAATGAGCCCGAGTCAAAATTTGACTTGAGGATCGAACACCGAAGGGTTGAGTATTATCAATCACTCATTCGATTGACTATTTAGCCCAAGGGCTACCCGAGTTCGAGCAAGTTCTCACTCGGGGACTATTTATAAAGCCTCAGGGCTATCTTTCTCTCAAGTTCGAGCGAACTCTCACTTGATTATTTAGACAAAAGGCTACCCGAGTTTGAGCAAGTTCTCACTCGGGGACTATTTATAAAGCCTCAGGGCTATCTCTCGAGTTCGAGCGAATGCTCACTCGATTATTTAGCCCAAGGACTACCCGAGTTCGAGCAAGTTCTCACTGGGGGACTATTTATAAAGCCTCAAGGCTATCTTTCTCTCGAGTTCGAACGAACGCTCACTCGAATATTTAGCCCAAAGGCTACCCGAGTTCGAGCAGGTTCTCACTCAGGGACTATTTATAAAGCTGCAGGGCTATCTTTCTCTCGAATTCGAGCCAACACTCACTCAATTATTTAGCCTAAGGGCTACCCGAGTTCGAGCAGGTTCTCGCTTAGGTACTATTTATAAAGCCTCGGGGCTATCTTTCTCTCGAGTTCGAGCGAACTCTCCCTCAATTATTTAGCCCAAGGGCTACCCGAGTTCGAGTAGGTTCTCACTCGAGGACTATTTATAAAGCCTCGGGGCTATCTTTATTTCAAGCCCGAGCAAACGTTCGCTCAACTATTAAGCCCAATGGCTACCTGAGTTTGAGCCAATTCTCAGTCAGTGACTATTCATAAAGCCTCGGGGATATCTCTATTTTCGAGCTCGAGTGAACGTTCACTCGACTATTTAGCTCAAAGGCTACCCATGTTCGAGCAGGCTCTCACTCGGGGGATATATATAAAGCCTTAGGGCTATCTTTATTTTCAAGTTCAAGCAACTTTTCACTCAATTCGGGGATACCCGAGTTCGAGCAGGCTCTTACTCGAGAACTAGTTGCAAAGGCCTTATAGCTATCTTTATCTTCAGACGATCGAGCAAACCCCCTCCCGATTGCGAAATCTAAAGGCTGCTTTAGTTCGAGAAACTTACACTTGGATTTTTCAAAAGTCGAAGGCAAAATGAAGAAGCTCTCATATTAATAAAAGTGGATTGCAAAAGCCCACGAGAGGTTCGAGAAAATCGGAGTCAAGATCATTTCTTATCATTTCATTCTAAGAAACGCGGGGACTATCTGTATACGGTCAAAATCAGGGAAGACCAGTTTTAAGGCTTCTACGACGTTCCAAGCCCGACCTTGACGGGCTCAAAGCATAGCCTAGGGCTCGGCCTCGAAGCACTCGCCTAGAGAGGATGTATCGAAGTCTCATTATAGCGTACCTCAAGGTAGCATAAAATCGACGATCGTCATGGAATGGCGGGAAAGCTCCCAAGACCATGTGATTAGTTCTAACCAAGTTTGCAAGAATAGTATAAATACGTACTGAGTCATCGTAGAGCTGTACCAATAGTATTCCCCCATCATTATTAGACGTGTACTATGTTAGGATCTTCCCCTCCTATATAAAGGGGACCCTTGTCATCTTGTAGAGGCAATCGAATTACCATTGAATAACATACAACATTCTCTGCTCTCTTTGCTAGAATAACTGTTCTTCACATTTATTGCTTATTCTTACATGTTCATTTATTGCTCATTATCAATCGTAAAAGGTCATCTTTAAGGCCCTTGTTACCATTGATTCTTTATCAATAGTTCATCATTATTAACCCTATCTAGACCTCGAGGTCCTGCTTCAGCTAGCTCGAGGCCTAACTTTGTGACCCCATTTATTTGCATATCTTATTCTCTTTACATATACCTAGCATTTATTGCTTAGCAACTAGTATTAAAATAAATCACATATATTTAGAACCACAAAATTAAATATAATTGTAGTTACCATTTTCAAGGTAAACAGATTACGTATTTGTTAGCCATTTTTCTTGTTTGATGTTTCTTTCCTCTCTCTTATTTTATTTCTTACAAATGTTTGTAAAGATTTTTGCATCTAATAGTGAGTATTAAGAGTCAGAACGTAACTTTAACTTATACCGAACTTAAGCTTATTAATTGTGTTCTCATTGTAAAGTCAAGGTATACTCAAATCTTGAGATGATGGAGAGTAATAGATTACAAAGTCAAGGAACTCATCTTTACTCTACCAAGCTACGCGCAAATATCACCACCATAAAACTAATGCACCATTTTACATAAAAATTGATGTGAACTGTGAACGTACGGATAAATACTGAACTGATCACTGATTAAAGACCATATAATTATTTACTTCTGTAAATTAATAAATCTAACAGAAGACTTACACAAACTACGCCAAACACATGCATTGAATTTGCATGCTTTGTTGTTTCCTTTCCATGTCAGCTAGCTGCCTTAACCCACGTTCAGCCAACTTTCACCTTTACTTCTATACTCCACAAAGAAACGATTACTTGACCAGGTCATTAAATGGGTAAAACCATGTTTGATTATTAAGATGTTATCTCTCAATCAAAACACTGATATTTTCTCAACATTTGATTGTGTATGGCTCATCTTCTTATAAGGAACTAGTAATAAATATTGAAATTTAAAAATTGAGTATATACTTGGCAGAATACATCGGCAGGCCATTAAACTTGTCCTCACTTTCAACTATCATACTTAATCTTGTGTTTGTTCCATTTGAACCCGATAACAAGGTTATTACTATATCATTTAGGCACAAAAACCACACGGGCCACCTTGCGTAGGAATCACATATGTTTAGCGCGTGAGGGCTATAAAAATGCTGACATGGACTATTCCAACTGTAATAAATCAACCCCACGTTATTTTCCTTATTTTAATCCCTTTCTCCATTGTTATCTATGTTCGCTACTGTGTTAAAATACAAAATCAGAAAAACTGTTAGAAGAATAAAAGAAACTAGAAAAACAGTAGAGATTAAAAGATATTCCGCGTCCACAATTTGCTTGAGCGTCCTTAAGGAATTTTAACCCCCTCACACGTTGCCAAGGTAATAGATTAAATCCTCCCAGGATAAAACGGAATAAACCTTCCTGCAACAGTGGCAATACAAACTGCAGGATACCAAAGAACTTAAAGAACGGAGCAAAATCACACTTACGAATTCGAGAGAGAGACTGCGAATTAGAATGCAGTATTTTCAGAAAGAGGGAAGTTTTGTAATGTTTTGGTGTGTTAAAAATACAGACATGCCTCTGAATTTATAGGCAATTATTGGAAGAGGTGTGATGTTTGTTCTGGAAAAGTGCCTGTTCAGAAATTTCGACGTGTGCCGCGGTCCTACCACGGTTACGCTAGGACCGCGGCCAAAGTGGCCCTCTGAACGTGTAGAAGGGTTCTGCCGCGGTCCTACAGCGATTATGCCAGGACCATGGCCAGACTATATTTCTGAATCTTCAGCAGTGATCTGGCATTTAATTAATTATTAAATAATTAATTAAATAAATTATCCAA
>MU687838.1:436-38744 GCA_026770625.1 Nicotiana glauca | reverse complement strand
TCTCTAGTTAAGCCTTTTGTAAGCGGATCCGCCACATTATCCTTTGATCTTACATAATCAATAGTGATAATTCCACTAGATAGTAGTTGTCTAACGGTGTTATGTCTTCGTCGTATATGATGAGACTTTCCGTTATACATAACGCTCCCTGTCCGTCCTATTGCAACCTCACTATCGCAATGTATGCAAATAGGAGCCAAAGGTTTTGGCCAGAACGGAATTTCTTCTAAGAAATTTCGAAGCCATTCAGCTTCTTCTTCGGCTTTATCCAAAGCTATAAACTCTGATTCCATTGTAAAGCAAGCGATGCATGTTTGTTTGGAAGACTTCCAAGATACTGCTCCTCCACCAACAGTAAAAACATATCCACTTGTGGACTTTGTTTCTGTTGAGCCGGTTATCCAATTTGCATCACTATATCCTTCGATCACCGCAGGATATTTATTGTAGTGCAAAACGTAGTCTTGGGTATATTCCAAATATCCCAGAACTGGTTTCATTGCCACCCAATGATGTTTGTTGGGATTACATGTGAATCGACTAAGTTTACTTATCGCACAAGCTATATCAGGTCGTGTACAGTTCATGATGTACATTAAGCTTCCAAAACACGAGCATACTCCAATTGAGACGTACTTTCACCTTTATTCTTCATAAGATGATGGTTTAAGTCAATTGGAGTCCTTGCACTTCTAAATTCCAAATGTTTGAATTTTTCAAGTACCATTTTCACGTAATGTGATTGAGACAAAGCTAGACCTTGAGGAGTCCTCTTGATTTTAATTCCTAGAATTACATCGGCAACTCCTAAGTCTTTCATATCAAACTTACTAGCAAGCATGCGCTTAGTAGCTTGAATGTCGGCAATGTCTTTGCTCATTATTAGCATATCATCAACATATAAGCAAACAATGACTATATGATTTGGAACGTTCTTAATGTAAACACATTTATCACATTCATTAATCTTAAAGCCATTTGACAACATTGTTTGGTCAAATTTCGCATGCCATTGCTTGGGTGCTTGTTTTAGTCCATAAAGGGACTTAACAAGTCGATACACCTTCTTTTCTTTTCCCGAAACCACAAACCCTTCAGGTTGGTCCATGTAAATTTCTTCCTCTACCATTTAAGAAGGCTGTTTTTACATCCATTTGATGGATTTGAAGATCATACAAGGCAGCTAACGCTATTAGCATCCGAATGGATGTAATTCTTGTTACCGGCGAGTAAGTGTCAAAATAGTTAAGACCTTCTCGATGTCTAAATCCTTTGACAACAAGTCTTGCCTTGTATTTGTCAATAGTACCATCGTCTTTCATTTTCTTCCTCAAAATCCATTTAGAACCCAATGTTTTGTTACCTGGAGGAAGGTCAACCAATTCCCATGTATGGTTGCTTAATATGGATTCTATTTCACTATTGACAACTTCTTTCCAATATTGTGCTTCTGAGGGAGACATTGCTTTCTTGAAGGTACGAGGCTCATTTTCTAGTCAGAAAATCTGGACCGAATGAAGTAGATGTCCATTGACGTTTACTTCTTCTCGGATTTTCCTCATTAGGCATACCATCTGTTATTTCCTCCCGAGGTCGTTTTGGCTTTTGGTAGGTCACTTCACTTTCCTTTTTATACGAATACATAGTTTCAAAGAATTCAGCATTATCTGATTCTATTATCGTATTAACGTGAATCTCAGGATTTTCTGACTTATGAACCATAAAACGATATGCCTTGCTATTGGTTACATATCCAATAAATACACAATCAACCTTTTTTAGACCTATCTTAACCTTTTAGGTTTAGGAACTTGTACCTTAGCTAAACACCCCCACACTTTGAAGTATTTCAAGCTGGGTTTACTTCCTTTCCTTTTTTCATAGGGAATGGACTGTGTTTTACTACGAGTCACACGGTTGATTATTCGGTTAGCTGTAAGTATAGCTTCCCCCTACAAATTCTGTGGTAAACCAGAACTTATCAACAATGCATTCATCATATCTTTCAACGTTCGATTCTTTCTNTTGAAAGCATCAATTACCTCATCTTTACTATTAAGTAAATAAACATAGCAATATCTCGTGCTATCGTCAATAAAAGTTATAAAATACTTTTTCCCACCGCGAGATGGTGTTGATGTCATGTCGCAAATATCTGTGTGAATTAAGTCTAAAGGACTTGAATTCCTTTCAACGGACTTATAAGGATGCTTAGCATACTTTGATTCCACACATATTTGACATTTGGAATTAATGCAATCAAATTTTGGCAATACTTCTAAATTTATCATTTTTCGCAATGCTTTGAAGTTTACGTGACCTAAATGCGAATGCCATAAAGTGTTTGACTCAAGTAAGTAAGAAGAAGCATTCACTTTATTGATAGGAACTGCTATTACATTTAGCTTAAAAAGGCCTTCATTCAGGTAAGCTTTTCCTATATACATATCATTCTTACTTAGTACAACACTATTAGAAACAAAAATGCATTTGAATCCATTCTTGACAAGAAGTGATGTAGACACAAGATTCTTGCGAATTTCTGGAACATGGAGAACTTGGTTTAGAGTCACTATTTTTCCTGATGTCATCTTCAACGCAATCTTGCCAAATCCTTCAATTTTGGCTGTAGACGAATTTCCCATGAAAATTGTCCCCTCGGGTCATGCGGGGGCATAAGAAGAAAATAACTCCTTGTTAGCACAAACATGGCGGGTGGCTCTAAAATCTATCCACCATTCTTTAGGATTTCCTACCAAGTTGCATCCAGACAACATGGCACACAAGTCCTCCATTTCTTCAGCATTTTCAACCATGTTAGCTTGATTTTTTTTCTTCTTATCATTCTTTGGTGCACGACAATCCACAGCCTTATGCCCAGATTTTCCACAGTTGTGGTAATTACCCTTGAACTTCTTCTTGCTTGGGTAGTTCTTTGGTCCAGAAACCTTCTTTCTCTTCTTGTTTTGTGGCGCCTCCTCAACAATGTTAGCCCTTATTATTGTCGAGTTCCCACATGACTTCTTTTCAGCATTTTTGTTGTCTTCTTCTATCCTCAAACGTACAATCAAGTCTTCAAGTGTCATCTCCTTCCACTTGTATTTTAGATAGTTCTTAAAATCTTTCCACAACGGAGGTAATTTCTCAATGAAAGCAACAACTTGAAAGGCCTAATTTATGATCATACCTTCAATACCAAATTCATAATTAATAACAAGATAAACCTTATTAGTAAAATTATTGATTTGAGTCATACCTTCAGCAAGGAGGTCATGCACAATGACTTGTAATTCTTGGACTTGAGTTATGACCGACCTAGTGTCAATCATCTTGAAATCCAAGAACCTAGCAGCCACGAACTTCTTAAGTCCGGCATCCTCAGTCTTGTACTTCTTCTCAAGCGCATTCCATAATGCTTTTGAAGTTTCTATGATGCTATAGACATTGTACAAACCATCTTCCAAACAACTCAAAATGTAGTTTTTGCACAAGAAATCAGAATATTTCCATGCTTCAGTTACAACAAGTCGTTTATCATCCGAAGTACTTTCTGCCAAGACCGGAGGATCCTCCTTGATGAAACGTTGCAAACTCAACGTAGTAAGATAGAAGAGCATCTTCATTTGCCAACGTTTGAAGTCAATACTAGAAAACTTTTCGGGTTTTTCTGCTGGTGCCATAGCATGAGCAGGAGTAGAACGGCTTGATGAGGCAGCAGCACTCGTAATAGTAGCACCCGTCCCCGCAATATTTCCATTAGTTTGGTTTTCATTCGTCATGTTTCTGTAGAGTTGGAAACAAAACAGAACTTTGTTAAATCAGTGAAGGTTTGATATCTTCAAAATGAATACAAAACCAAACAGACAACACGTAACAGTGGTGAAGTTTTTATATACTTCAAACCCGTACGTTTATTATTCCGGCAAAGTTTTTATATACTTTAAACCGGACAGAACAATTATTGGAGTAGAAAGCACCAAGGCTTTAGTCTCCAACGCAGTATAGAAAATAGTTTAGTATATAATTCAACACAGAAACGTTAGTATTATAAAATTCCTTAAGCTTGTGTTCGCTACTGTGTTAAAACACAAAATCAGAAAAACTGTTAGAAGAATAAAAGAAACTAGAAAAACAGTATAGATTAAAAGATATTGCGAGTCCACAATTTGCTTGTGCGTCCTTAAGTAATTTTAATCCCCTCACACATTGCCAAGGTAATGGATTAAATCCTCCCAGGATAAAATGGAATAAACCTTCCTGCAACAATGAAAATACAAACTGCAGGATACCAACGAACTTAAAGAACGGAGCAAAATCACACTTACAAATTTGAGAGAGAGACTGCGAATTAGAATGCAGTATTTTCAGAAAGAAGGAAGTTTTGTAATATTTTGGTGTGTTAAAAACACTGCCATGCCTCTGAATTTATAGGCAATTATTGGAATAGGTATGATGTCTATTCTAGAAAAGTGCTTGTTCAGAAATTTCAACGCCTGCCGCGGTCCTACCGCGATTATGCTAGGACCACGGCCAAAGTGGCTCTCTGAACGTGTAGAAGGGTTCTGCGGCAGTTACGCCAGGACCGCGGCCAGACTATATTTCTGAATCTTCAGCAGTAATCTGGTATTTAATTAATTATTAAATAATTAATTAAATATATTTTGTCCAAAAAATAATCTTATCGATCGATCCAAATCCAAATCCAAATCCAAAGCCAAATCCAAAGCCAAAACCAAAGCCGAAGCCGAGCCGAGCGAGCGACGACGACGGAGCGAGGGTTCATTCTCTTCAACTCCTTTTAAGAGCATTAAGAAGTAATTCTATATATATATACACACACAAAAATATAGTGGTCCCTCACCAATGAGGGACAACGTGCAAAATAAAAATTCACTTCTTCAAATTTTCATTTTTCCCTCCATTTCCAATTCACACTTTTATACTTTAAAGCCCAATGGCTTAAAAGTCCAACATTATCTTCTTCCAAGCCCTAATTTCTCTCCACTTCAACTGAGCTAAATTCTTCATCAAGAAGTAAAAATCGGAGCTTTTTTTTTTCAATTTGAAAGAACTTCATCCTCTAGTCGAATCTTTGGCGTAATCTTTCCTAGTACTTCTCTTAATTTCTATTCGAATAATGTCCCAAAAAACTGAAAGTGTTGACTGGTGTCGATGTGCTCGTCTGTGGAAACTAAAAATTTCATGGAGTGATGCTAACCTAAGAAGATTGTACTTTGTATGCAAAATTGGCAAAGTAAGTGTATTCCACAAAAAATTCTTTATACAATTTTATTTACCATTGATTTATATCAGTTGATATTTTTTTTTTGAAGGACAATGGGGGATGTAAATATTTTAGATGGTTTGAGGACGAGTTTCCTGAGCAAGTGAATAGAGTTATGGGGTTTGTCGAAGAGAGTAAAGGCATTTGGTCAAGAAAGAGATCGAGCAAAAAAATGAAGGAACACAGTAATATTTTTTGTTCAACTGGGGGCATTAATCATATGGCTTTGTTGTGGTTCTTGCTCTTGTTGATGGACTAAACCGAGTTTCTGGGAAAATCGCTTGTAATTTAGGCTAGTTAATGTAGTTAGTGTTGGGAATTGTACTTTTGTTCATTGCTGCTATACTTGGGAAGGTAGGGATTCTATTTTGTGTAATTGATACTGCCTTATCAATGCAATGTATCATTATTTTTGTTTTAAAAAAATGCAATTCTTTAGTATTTACTGTAATTCTTTAGTGTTCACTGTAATTCTTTAGAATTTAGTCAATGTAGTTAGGCTTATGAATAGAATGGAACTTACTTCATTGCAAAAGCTACTAAAAAGTATGTTGCAAATTATAGGAGTGCATATTACAATAGTGAAAAGGAATGGAACTTAGTTCATTGAAAATTAAAGAAGTGCTGGCATATTATATAATCCAGTTCCAAAAGATACCAGTAAGTGCATCAAACTACATTCAATAAAAAAAAAAGTTTTAACAAAAACAAGTGCTGCATATTACATAATCTTGGTTGGTCACTAATTATTTTTTGGCTAGTTTATTCATGATCACTTGAGTTGAAGACTTAGATGGTGCTTGTGTTCCAAGTCTGTTTCTTCTACTTGCACTTATTTGCTACAGTTGCGAAGTAGTAATAGCATCTCTCCCATTCCATCTAAGTCCTGGAAGCCTAATTCCATCATCCAGATTCACATCAGTGGTGCTCCTTACTCTAATCCCATGGTTGAAAACTCTTTCACTTGACAAACGAGGCTGCAATTGTATAAAATCAGAAACCTAAGTAAGTAAAAATAACCAGGCTGTAAAAACAACTAGAAACCACGATGCAAAAACCAGAAACCAAACCAGACATCAAGATTCTTACATTAAGTACCGTCCTTCCAGTCTCTGTGTTAGTGTAGCATCCAAAGCCAACAGTTCTTGGCTTTTTTCCCTAGAAGCAGCGGATGATTCTGCATTTGTAGGGTCCACTTCCCCTTCCCCTTCCCCTTTTTCTAGCATATGAAGATCCTCTTGCTGCCTTTGGAAAAAGGACGTGGGCCCCCAACTTACCCTCCAGCGCGGCCGCGTGAACACGACCGCGGACCGCGCTGGGCTTACCTCACACCATAATGCGCAGAACATCTGATGCGGCCGCACAAAGATGGGATGTGGCCGCATGAATCAACTTCAGATACTTGGCTAAATATGCATTGGCTGGTGCGGACCGCACAAGCAAAGGCGCGGCCGTACTAGCCAACTTCAGGAACTGAGTGCTTTTTTTGCACATTTGTTTTTCATTGATTCAACACAATCCCTGCAATATCTCACAAACCATTAGCTCAAAAATCCTATTCTACAACAGAAATCAAAAAGAAAGAAAAAGACATGAGTTGCCTCCCAAGAAGCGCCTGATTTAACGTCGCGGCACGACGCATGTTACCATCATATCACTTCAAATGAATAAGTGCTACCACGTGGCTGTCATCAATCTTCCCCAAATAGTGCTTGACATGATGCCCATTTACCCTGAACACTTCACCATTCTTGTTTTTAAGATCAAGGGCACCGAAGGGAGTTACAAAGACCACTTCAAAGGGACCACTCCATTTAGATTTGAGCTTCCCGGGAAATAACCTTAGCCGAGTATTGAAAAGAAGAACCATATCGCCCACCTTGAATTCTTTACCCCGAGCATACTTATCATGGAGGTACTTCATACGACCAGGCGAATATGTCCTCATATTCCTTTAAAAATTCCGTGTATTCTTCCTTTTCTGATGGTGACAGGTGAACACTGATGCGAGTTTCTTTGACATTTTCTGTATCTCCCAAATTAACGACCTCAGTTTCTTCCAGGTTTGACTTAGGTCTATTCTTAAAATTCTCAACCTCTCTAATGCCCTCTTCTGGTATATCATCCTCTTATGAATCTATATCCTTTTATTTCGTTGTTTTGTTTCAAGTCACAATCGTTGGTTCACCATCAAAGTAAGAAATAGTAATGTTGTGTGAAAATAGAGTAAATGATAGAGAAAATAATAAGAGCGAGATATATGATAAACTAAAATGCTTTGATTAAATTCATAATTGTTTGGAACATCGGAGCTCTTTTCAAAATTAAAGACAATGCGGAAAGAAAATCAGCTAGTAAAAAATAAAATGAGATGCATGATGCTTTGGTTTAGCCTTGCTACCCCGAAGCCTTCCTGGTCCTGACCATTCTAATTGACCAATTGTTGATGCGGCCTCCTCGGTTCACTGCTTGTATGGAAGGGCCTTCCTCCTCGAAAAGAACACAGCAGTCCATATCATCATCCTCCAGAAATAGATTCTTCATGGCTGCCAGCGCTTCATCTTCCTCTGACCCATATATAGTATTTGTCGGTCGGAAGGTCTGCTCCAGGCTAGGTATCGGAAGCTCCAATGGATAATAGGGGCCGCGCCATGGTGGAGACCAGTTCTGGAATTTTTCCCAAGTATAACCATACCCTAAGCCAAATGTAGTACCATGTTTCTTTAGCTTGATGGGCTTAGTGATCCCCTGGAGGTTTTTGTCGAGTCCCTTTATAGGCTCGTACCCACACCAATTCAGGATACTTTCAATCTTGTTATCCCACCACTTATCCTTATCTACAGCGTTGACCCTTTCAATGTGGTGGTATATTTCTCCACCTATTCTCCTTCTGCCTCCAATCATTGGGATGGTCTAGCGACTATATATGAGGTTACTACCATCGCCATGAATAATCACCTCCTGGCGATTCCATTTGAATTTTACTGCCTGATGCAGGGTCGATGTTACGGCTCTATCGGCATAGATCCAGGGTCGTCCTAACAGCAAGTTGTAGGATGCCGGGACGTCTATCACTTGAAAGTCGACGTCGAACCATGTTGGCCCCATTTGCAAGCATAGGCTGATTTCTCCGATAGTAGACCTTTGGGACCTATCGAAGGCCTTGACATTGATAGCCCCATCTTTGATCTCGTGCAGGCTTTTTCCCAAGGTTCTGAGAGTTATCAGCGGACAGATGTTGAGGGTGGATCCTACATCGATCAGGACTCTAGTGATGAAATAATCCTCGCATTGCACGGTGATTTGCAGTGCCTTGTTGTGGCTCAGTCCTTCCGATGGTAGCTCATCTTCGTGGAAGGTGATTTTATGGCTTTCCAGCACTTATCCTACCATATTTGCCATTTTGCCTCCAGTTATGTTGCTGGTCACATAAACTTCTCTAAGTATCTTCATCAAGGCATTTTTATGAGTGTCAGAGCTCTGTAGAACAGCTAGGATAGAGATCTGTGCTGGTGTTTTGTTCAATTGTTCAATGACCGAGTACTTCTTAGCTTGTGTTTTCCTTCAAAGATCGTGGGGACCAGTTTCAATAGGTCATCCCGAGGCTTGCTTACTGGACTTAGCTAAGTGTTCTGGGGTACAAATCCTCCATGTTCTGGTCATTCCTTGCGCAGCAATTGTTTCTCCTGTCTCGGTCTTTCCTTTCCTCCTAGCTTCAGCATTGTAATCCCATGGTATGGCATTTGAGTGGAATGGTATTATGTCTGACATTTCCACAGAAATAGGTACCCTTGGTGGTAATACAACAACTTCAAAGGGTGCAGGTGCTTTTGGAAATCCAAATTCAACCTCAATTGGCCGGGCGCCTTTGCAGAAGGAGGCGCTTCAAATTTGAGAGGTATAGACATGTTTACTTCATCATCTCTGGAGGGCTAATTCTGCACAACAATTGGGTTAAGTGTAACCGCTGGTTTCTTTGGTTCATCACCTTCAGCAATCAAACCTATCAACCCTTTGGGGTCCCAATCATCTTCGATCTCGATCATGTGAATGTATCTACCTTTGTGGTCAGGCAGAGGGTTGTTGTGAACATTAGGAGAAGGATCATTTTCTACGATGACCTTATTGTCAATCAGGGTTTGAATCTTGTCCTTCAATGAGCGGCACTCGTCAAGGGTGTGTCCCTTCATGCCGGAATGGTACGCACATGTCTTATTAGGGTTGACCCACTGGGAAGGATTCTCTAGAGTTATGGCTGGGATAGGGGTGACGTAACTAGTAGTTTTAAGTCTCTCGTACAGCTGGTCAATTGGTTCAGTGATGGTTGTGTATTGTCTGGGAGGTCTGTGGTCAAAATTTGTCCTAGGTCTAGGGAAATTTTGGAGGGTGGGAGGTGATTGGTAATGAGAGGGTTGAGCATTATAAGATTGGTAGAAAGGTGTTGGTTGAGAGTGGTTGAGAGTATCTGGGTGAGGTGGGTTGATATTTGAGAGGTGGAGATGATTGGTATATGGGAGGTGGATTTGGATAGGAGGGTGCGAGTGCTTGGTAATTGGGATAGGCTAATATGTAAGTGGAGGTGATGGGTAGGTGTGGTATTTTAGTGGTGACTTGGCTCCCTGTGCGACCATTACGGCACTCACATCTTTCTTCTTGGACGTGCCACCGGACTGTAAAGCCTTATTGGTGGCATGTAATGCTTCAAGATTAGTAATCATACCATTCTTAATGCCTTCTTCGATTCTTTCTCCCAGTTTGATGATATCGAAAAACTTTTGACCTTCGATCAGCATCAAGCTCTCGTAATATTGGGGATCCTGAGCCCGGACAAAGAACCTGTTCATATGTTCTTCTTCTAGGGCTGGCCTGACCTTTGCAGCTTCTGATCTCCAACGAGTAGCATACTCACGGAATGTTTCGATAGATTTCTTCTTCAAATTCTGGATGTAGAATACATTCTGTGCATTCTTTGTATTGAATCGGAATCTATCCATGAAATCCGAGGCCATGCCTACCCAGCTTGTCCATCTCTTGGGGTCCTAGCTGATGTACCACGATAAAGCATCCCCTTCAGACTTCTCATGAAGAGCTTCATACGGATCTTCTCATCCTTTCCGACTCCGACCAGCTTATCGCAATATGTCCTCAGGTGGACTCTGGGATCTCCTATTCCATCGAACATTTAAAACTTGGGAGGTTTGTACCCCTCCGGAAGTTCAACATCTGGCAATGCAGAGGTCATCATAATTTAACCCCTCGATACCTTTGTTACCTTCCACGCCCTGAACTCGGCTGGTCAATTTCTTGAGTTCTGCTATTAAGTTCCTGATAAGGGAGTCTTTGTCATCACACTCAGGTGCACTTGAGATTGGTTGAGTATAATGGGGTATAGTATCCACGTAAATAGGAGTGTTATGGAGATGGTCATTTATGGTGTTTAGTGGCTCGGGAATGAGTAGTGGAGTGTTGTTCAGAGTGTGGCATGCGTTGCAGTGTTGGGTATGAGTGGGTTGTATCTGTGGTTGTGGGGTGTTTTTTGGAGGTACGGGATTCTGGGTGTTGGGAAGGTTGACATCAGGAGCAGTGAGAGAAAATGACAACTTCGCCAAGTTCCGAACCTGCTCCAGTTCTTCTTGGAACTTTAATAACTTTTGCTCAAGTTGGGTAGCAGTTTCCTTAGCAACCGGGGTACCCTGAGGAACCTCAATTTCCTTTCTGGCGCTTAGATCTCCCATTCTACCTTTGTTCTTGTTCCGGATAGGTGGAGGAGGAGGAGGAGGAGGTGGAGGGCCCTTGGATCTTGTGGAGTATGATGATGATGCCAGAATGCACGAACTAACCTTTGGGGAGGGGAATAATAAATAAAAAAAAGAAAAGAAAAACAAAAGGTAACAAATTAGTGCAGGTTATGAGGAAAAAATATTATAGTATTTAAACACATTGTGCAAGAATATAAATCGCGTCCTAACTTTGGTGCCTCGTTGTGCCCGAGGTAGGCCTAGGGACAAATAGTTTTGGAGAACTTATAATGCTAAATGCCTCATTTTATTGATAAAAATAAGACGGATCCAAAACGACTCTAAATAATAGAAAGTAAAATGTCACTATTGGACATTGGCCTTATTACATTAAAATAAAGAATAAAAGGACTCCTGACTACTTGGTCCCAGAAGGACCTTACCCAAATTTGGCATCTTCGTCTCCCTCGAACAGCTTCACCAGCTCGTGTAGTCCTAGCAGCAAATAAGCTTGGGTCAAATGTCCGTCTGCATTTCCTTCAGCGTATTGACAGTCTTCAATCCTCTTGATGAACTTCCCTTCCAGCTCCACTAGACCCCGCTTCAAATACCCTAGTCTCTTGTTGGCGCTGACAGCCATATCTTTCCACTCCTCGATCAACTTCTGATGGGCTTCTTGTATTTCCCGGTGCTCACTTTCACACTCTCGAATTCTCTTGCACAGTTGATTATACTTAACTCGTGCTTCAGCGTGTTCGTCGATAATTCTGTGACCTCGAACGAACCTGGGCTGACCTATGCCATTGTTTTCGAACCAACCCGAATAGTGCGGCACACAACCGGCGCGATACCTATCTGGCTCAATAGATTCTCTCCCCGAAACGAGTTTGCAGTGCCACAAGTGCTGAGCTTGGCACCTGTGAGGGCTATCATCGTCATGGAAATCAGCCCTGAAGTGACTCATTTTGTCGACCCTTGGTATGATTTTATTTCTTCCGGCCTGCCTCATGGCTCGGAGAGGAACATAAGGATAAGTTCCTCTCAAACCAATTAGCATGAGAAACGGTGCGTCTCGAGTTCGAACAATGAATTCATCTGTGGGGAACCACTCGACCATCCATTGTACCTGGTCTTCTTTCATATTTTCAAATAATTCTACCCATCCTCTGGCGTCCTCTGGCTGAGCGAACATTTTAGGCATATAAGTCATATGCCTTGGTTGGTGGAAGGCGATGTGATCATCCCAGTCTCTGCGCAAGATCTCCTGTCGATATTCCCCTTTCTAGAGGTATTCCATGAGCCAGAGCTGAAGTAATAAGTTGCAACCCTCAAAATGACTGCCCTTTTGCTGACAATTATCCAAGGCGCGGTATATCTCGGCAATGATCATGGGCACTATGCTGAAAGTCTGCCCGCCAATTCCTTCCATCAAAGTCTTGGTTAACATGGCCAATCTGGTGTGGATCCTAGCCTTCTTCATAGGGAACACCATCATTCCCAAAAAGCAAAACATAAAAATGAAGACCCTTCTATGGACATGCCCTAATAAGGTGATAGCGAACTCATCTGAATAGGTGCGGTATGACTTGCTATGGTCGTACCTCTCGTACAGATAGTCGAATGGGATGTAAGAGTCTTTCAAACAGGTTAAATCTGGGTTTTTCTTTAGTCCCAACATCTTAAGGAAACCCCTACCTTTGCGGTTCTCTGGCATAAGCAAACCCGGAGTCTCCCAAGGAATGCCAGCTAAACCTCCTATTTTTTCGAGTAAAGGAGTCATTTCAAGGTCCCAGAAGCGGAACACGGACTTGTCACTATCCCAGAACAATGTCACAGCCTCTATGATTCTGTTGTCAGGCTGAATTTCTAGAAGAAAAGGCAAATTCCCTAAGTACTTGCGGACGAGCATTTGATCACTCGAGTGGAGGTCTTTCCACCAAGTCAGCAGTCTTGGATGAATGTTGGTTATCATGCCAAATCTAGGGACTTCGTGCCTCATTTTCTGCAAAACAAAGTGTTAGGCCCTCACCCCACCAGACTTGACTATTTAGACCAATAATTAGCATAGCAAGCATTTAGTTCTCCAAATAAATGCACAAAACATGGAGATGTCCGTTTAGGTTTCAAGGAAACCCGGTGGACTTTGGACAAGGCTATCCTAATGAGTCATTATGTGGACAACATAACTGACTCGACTAGGTTTGACTATGATGCATGTATAGTTTAAACGGAGTAAGGTTTCTATTGGGGTATTAGACAGGTACCCTTGAGCGGACAACTACAGAGGGAAAGGCATGAAACTGTCGATTGCACCGATGATCGACTGGTTTTACCGCAAAAATGCCTTTGCCAAATTTAAAGGGTGATAGTATTGGAAGAGCGCAACTACTCATTATAAGCGTTGATATAGTATTTGTTTGGCACGAGTGGAATATGATGTTGAACATGCAGTTTACAAGAATGAAACAAATTGACATGTATTTTCACGTTCATACAATAAATGTTTACAATAATTGCTCAAAAATTACAACGGTATTGATAGAAAGCGGTAAATGAAAGTAATTAAAGAAAAAGAAACAAAAGAAACAAGTCATTTTCGAATAAAGGCATTAAACAAAAGCAATAAAAGAAAACAATAAAGTCACATATAGCATAAAATGGTAAAAGCCTAAAAAGTCCACAGCAGAGTCGCCATGTTGTCGACACCCCTTTTTTTACTCTCTAAAAGAGAGAAATCGGGTTTATGACATTTTGGAAAAGACAACTCTATTCCCATTTGAGAATTGGGTTTTGGAATTGAAGAGTCGCCACCTAATGATTATAGTGCATTAGGACACTTTAAGGAAGAATTTGAAATGAAGAACCAGAGTTCGGGTAAGGGCTAGAAATTATCTCTAGGGGAAGGTGTTAGGCACCCGTCAAGATCCACTAGTGTGGTTCCCGGCCATGTTACAATTGTGACTTTAAAACAAGCAAACATACAAGACAATTCCACATAAAGACTGCAAGTAGGTATACATAAAGGTTACTGAACATGCTGAAATTCGAATAGGTGACTTCTTAATTATTGGCAAGAATATCTAAATGCAGAAAATGGGATCAAGTAATGAATACCAATTATCAAACAAGGAAGTGAATGAGCTGAAAATTTTAGAGGAAAGGGCAGTGCGAAAATCAGAAGGGGGAAATTTTATTGATTAAAACAAGAATGCAGAATTTTAAAGAACTTAGAATTGACAATCTGAAAATAATTACGTAAAGGAAAGTGGGTCCTAGGTTCGTAAAATACATGGATCATCCGCACAACACCAGCGACCAATCGTACGCATAGCGTTATCGTGTGATCATCATTTCAATGTCTACCCTTTCCCACCCCGTTAAGGTATTTAAAGCGCGGAATAGTATCATTACTTATTGCATGCTATTACCCTTCCCAATCCTATCAGTCCCGGAGGCAATTGGACTACTAGTCCTAAAGGGAGAGGGGTTTGAGGCGTTTTAGGAGTTTTCAAAGGATAAAATACTAAGGCGTCAATTAAAACACATAATGCAAATAAAGGGGGAAGCAATAAGCAAGTAGGGCTCAAATAAGTCTCCTTAAATCAGATAAAATCCATAGAATTTAGCATGTCTTACACGTACTGGTTTGGTCTTAATTAAATAAAGCGACGAACGGACTGGTTCAACACATATTTTGGACGAAAAGTCTACATTAGGCTCGCTCGAATGCATTTGTCTAAAACCGATCTGATTGATTAATTAAACCTTTTGTCTAAGTGTTGGATAGAACTACTGATTTAAAATATAAAATTGATTATAAAGCAAAGCTACAGAGTAAAAGGAGTGAAAGGAGTTTCAGAAAAGAAGTGCACTATTTTGAAAAGGTTTAACAGAAAATAAATAAACTTCAGAAGACAAGCAGGTTAATTGGGGAAAGGAATTACATGAGTTTCAAAAATGCAAATTTGTCTAGAAAAAATCCGTTACTTCAGTAAATGCTAATTTTCGAAAAGTGAATGATATTTTGGATGAGTGAAAACGGCTTAGGTTCGAAGTTCCTATAGCCATGCTCTCTATGCGTTAACTGATTTAGACCTTTTAAACAGGAGTACTATAGACATAGTATTCATATGCAACCCTGTTGTTAGGCCTAGTTGTTTGCCTAATGATATTATTGTATGTAGAAGTGCAAATCCCTATAGGCATGGTATCTAAATGCTTAGTTGCAGAAATCAAGTATCGAATCCTATAGACATGTTTTCTACGCGTGAAGTTGCACAAATCATAAATAAATCCCTATAGGCATGTTTTCTACCCTTAGTGTATAAAAATAAACCCCCTCCCTTTTTTACTAAATCCCATGAGTTTATAAAAATTATTATAGCCCAAAAGAAATAAAAACAGAAATTAAAAATACATCAGGAATCATCAGCTACACCCGAACAGCCAAATTCAGACTTAGTGTCTAATAATATGAGATTGAGCCACTTTCGAGATCCAGATTTCCAAGCTTCTCTCATCTAGGGTGTTTCAGAGATCCAAGGGATTTCAGGAATCCCAGGCAGTGCTTACACCCAAGATGCTAATCAGAAAAAATTGTAGTGCAGTGTGGAAGGGCCAGCTCTCAGGAGTCTAAGTTCAGAGGGAGCTCAGGGGTCCCAAGGCAAGGCTCACAAGAGAGGGGCAGAACTTAAGTTCTAAGAATGAGTGCAAGTGCAGTAAAGGGGGGTAGGAAATACCCAGGCAGCCTGGTAGTCATGCCCAGCCATAAAGTAGACTGGCACACCCCTGACAAAACCTGTTGGCCAAACATTAGAGAGTAAAGACCTATTGAGGTCAAGCTATGGCCTGGGCAGTAATTGGAGCACTGTCAGGACAAAGATTTAACTCAACACACATAGTAAGGGAATAGGGATGGGGGGCGTGTCAAAGAGCTGGAGGCGAAGATGGCTTTACTAAATGGACGAATGTCCTCGCTTAGGGCGGAGGATGAGAGTCGACACTCTCAGCCTTCTACGTCACATCCTTTAGCTGATCCGATTGTGCCCCGTCATTTATACGAGTTGTGGGTTCATGCTGAGGATTGTCTAGATGTGTATAGGGCTTTTCATGTCGAGTGAAGGGTGACTAAAGCGGAGCTTTAGGCTGTTCATACCACAGCTCGTGAAGCTTGTGGGTACGACCCCCTTAGACCTGATGGGGGTGACGTCAATTCTGATGATGCGGGCCATCTTGCTTCGGACTCATGGGACAAGGATGCTTACCCTATGGGGGGTGATGTGTAGCCTTTTCTTGTATTTGATTTTTGTTCGTGGGATTTTCGTAGAGGGCGTACTTAAGCCCATTTTGCAAATATTATAACTAATATTTGACGTGATGTAAAATATATTTTGTTGATTTGCTCTTTTTGAAATGTTTTACAATAACTATCGATGGAATATTTCTTTGAGCTATTCATCGAAGTAGGATCCCGTCGTGGTTCGAATGAGGTTGAACTTATGTTATCGTTGATGGCCTTGGTCGTTAGGACGTTGCTTTGAACTGTTGTCAAAGTAGTATCTCGTCATAGTACGAACTAGGTCGAACTTATATCGTCGTCAATGGCCTTATCCATTGGGACGTTACTTCAAACTGTTGTCGAAGTAGAGTCTCATCGTAGTTTGAACGAGTTCAAACTTATATTGTCGTTGATGGACTTAGCCATTGGGACTTTTCTTTGAACTGTTGTCGAAGTAGAGTCCCGTTGTAGTTCGAATGAGGTCGAACTTATATCATCGTCGATGGCCTTAGCCATTGGGATATTGCTTCAAACTATTGTCGAAGTAGAGTCCCGTTGTAGTTCGAACGAGGTCGAACTTATATCATCATCGATGGCCTTGGCCATTAGGATGTTACTTCTAACTGTTGTCAAAGTAGAGTCCCGTCGTAGTTCGAACGAGGTCAAACTTATATCATCGTCGATGGCCTTGGCCATTGAGACGTTGCTTCGAACTGTTGTCGAAGTAGAGTGTTATCGTAGTTCGAATAAGGTCGAACTTATATTGTCGTCGATGGCCTTAGCCATTGGAACATTTCTTCAAACTGTTGTCGAAGTAGAGTCCTGTCGTAGTACGAACGAGGTCGAACTTATATCATCGTCGATGTCCTTGGACATTGGGACGTTATTTTGAACTGTTGTCGAAGTAGAGTCCCACCGTAGTTCAAACGAGGTCGAACTTATATCATCATCGATGGCCTTGGCCATTGGGATGTTGCTTCGAACTGTTGTCTAAGTAGAGTCCCGTCATAGTTCGAACGAGGTCGAACTTATTTCATCGTCAATGGCCTTAGCCATTAGGTCGTTTGGAGATTCGGTCATGTTCTTGTAGGAAGACATGACTTTGCTTATGCAATGGAGGTTTAATTATATGTGAGGATCACATATCGACTCTGCTCATACAAATGGAGATTCGATTAAATTCTTGTAGGAATCACATGCCGATTCCGCACGCATAATGGAGATTCGGTTAAATTCTTGTGGGAATCAAATGTCGATTCCACACGCATAATGGAGATTCGATTAAATTCTTGTAAGAATCACATGTCGATTTCGCACGCATAATGGAGATTCGGTTATCTATATCCAGTCCCTTCATTACTTTGTTTCGGAGATCATGTTGATGGTTCGAGGTAATGAACATCATTCCGATCCTTGAGGCATCTCCCTTGACGCCTCATTAAAAAACTTGTCGGGAAAACCCGATTGGGACAAAATCGGGGTGAGGGAAAAAGAGTATGACTTATGTGACGCCTTCTTTCAGAAGTGAAAGCACTTGAGATGGGCGACGTTCCAGTTGTTTTGAAGTATCTTTCCCTCCATCATTTCTAACTGGAATGCTCCTTTGTTTTCTGTAGCTATGACTTTGTATGGTCCGTCCCAGTTTGTTCCTAATTTTCCTTCATTAGCGTCTTTTGATGCTTGTGCTTTAGCCTTGAGGACGTAGTCTCCGACTTTGAGTGGTCGTACTTTGGCTCTTTTGTTGTAGTATCTTTCTATTTGCCGCTTCTGGGATACCATTCTTATGTGGGCCATGTCTCTTCGTTCTTCAACTTCGTCCAGATCTTGTAGCCTACTTTCGTTGTTGCCTATTCCACTCTCGTTGGAGTATCTCAAGCTGGGCTCCCCGACGTCGACGGGTATAACTGCGTCGGTTTCGTAGACTAGTGAATATGGCATTTCTCCTGTGCTGGTTTTTGGTGTAGTATGGTATGCCTATAATACTTCTGGTAGCAGTTCAGGCCATAGACATTTAGCTTACTCAAGTTTCTTTTTCAATATGTTCAGTATTACTTTATTAGAGGATTCGTCTTGACCATTGGCGGTAGGGTGGTATGGCGTGGAGAGTATTCTTTTTAGAGAATTAGTCAGTTAAAACCAAAAGGAAGTGTACCTTACCTCGTCCTGCTGGGAGAGGGCCGACTATGTCCATTCCTCACTTTATGAACGACCATGGCAAATTGACGGAATGAAGGAGTACCCCTGTTTGATGTATCATAGGGGTGTACTTTTGACATTGTTCACATTTCCTAACGTAGTTGACAGCTTCTTTTTTCATGGTGGGCTAGTAGTACCCGGCATGGATGAGGCATCGAATGAGGGTGCGGTTTCCCGTATGGGCGCCACAGTGTCCTTTGTGTACTTCTTACAGTACTTGCCTTGTTTGATGTGCCCAAGACATTTAGCTAGGGGCCGCCGAACATTCTTTTGCAGAGGTCACCATTTACTAGGTTGTATCAGCTGCCTGCACCCGGAGTTTTTTGGCTTCTTTTTTATCTTGCGGGAGCGTTCCTTCCTGCAAATAGGCTACGAAGCGGTTACGCCAGTCCCAAGTCAAGTATATAGAATGTACCTCGACGTGGTCTATTGCGGAATAAAGGAGGGTGACCACGTTTTCCTTGCAGATATTCCTGGTGGCAACTAGTTTAGTGAGGCCATCTGCTTCAATATTTCGCGCCCTGGGTATTTGGTCGAGGTGGCATTCGTCGAATTTGTAGTTTCTATTTTTTGATTTGGAAAGTCTCGGTGACCTGATTCACCACGATTTGAGAGTCACAGTGGAGGACAAGTCGTCGAGCGCCATATTTGAGGGCTAACTTAAAATCTGCAATCTTAGCTTCATACTCGGCCTTGTTGTTAGTCATCTTGGGGCATCATATGGACTGGTGAATTACTTTGCCTATAGGGACCTCGAGGGCGAGTCCTAGTCCCAATCCTGAGGCGTTAGAAGCACCGTCGGTATAGAGGACCTATAGGTCGATACACGTAGAACTACGGAGTGCTTGCTGTTCTACTTCAAGCAATATTTCTTTGCTAAAATCAGCGATGAAGTCTGCGAGCACTTGCGACTTGATGGCGGTTCGCGGTTGATACGTTATGTCATGCTCGCTTAGTTCTATGGACCATTTGGCTTGCCTTCCCGATAGTTTGGGTTTGTGTAGGATACCTCTTAGGGGGAACGTTGTCATCACTTTTATGGGGTGACATTGAAAGTACGGTCTAAGCTTTCATGAAGCTATGACTAATGCTAGAGCTAGTTTTTCCAGGTGAGGGTATCTCGTCTCGGCATCGATTAAAGTTTTATTGATATAGTAAAACAGAGATTGCTTACCTTTATTTTCACGGACCAGGACTGCACTTACCGCAACTTCGGAAACTATAAGATACACCAGTAGGCACTCTCCTGGGTCTGCTTTGACGAGTAGTAGTGGCGAGGATAGATACATTTTCAGCTTTCTCAGGGCGTCAATGCATTCATCATTCCATTGCAGCTCGTGGTCTTTCTGTAGCACATTGAAGATTTTATTGCATCTATCTGAGGATCGTTAAATGAACCTTGACAGGGCGGCTATTCGTCCTGTTAGTTTCTGCACCAGCTTCTTACTGGTCAGTGTCTCCGGTATTGCATCGATTGCCTTGATTTGATCCTGGTTGACCTCGATTCCCCTTTGTGACACTAGGAAACCAAGGAACTTTCCAGAAGCTACGCCGAAGGCGCAATTCTCGGGGTTCAGTTTCATACCGTATTACCTTAGTATTTCAAAGGCTTCCTTCAGATGACCAATGTGGTCCTCTTTCTTTGTTGACTTAACCAGCATGTCGTCTATGTAAACCTTCATGGTCTTACCGAGTTGTTCTTTGAACATCTTGGTGACTAACCTTTGGTACGTGGCCCATGCATTTTTTAGCCCGAACGGCATCACCTTATAGCAGTATGTCCCTTGATGGCTGATGAAGGTGGTCTTTTCTTGATCTTCTTCAACCATTAGAATTTGGTTATAGCCGGAGTAGGCATCTAAGAAGCTTAGCAGTTCATGCCCTGCTGTTGCATCGATAAGTTGGTCGATGAGGGTAATGGGAAGGAGTCCTTCGGGCATTTTTTTTTAGATCGGTGAAGTCAACACACATTCTCCATTTCCCATTCTTCTTTTTGACTATGACCATATTAGCGACCCATTTGGGATATTTTGATTCCCTGATGGAACCGTTGGCGAGTAATTTATCAACTTCCTTGACCGCCTCATTTTTTGCAGTATTGAATTTTCTCCTTATCTGTCGCACCGGCAAATACAGTGGGTCACTGTGTGTGGTGATATCCCTTGGAATTCCTGGCATATGTAAGTGGGAGAAAGAAAATAAATCGAAATTGTTAGTTAAGAATTCACGATACTTACCCGGCTCTAAGAGGTTGTGTCCAATGTAAGCCCCTTTCGTGCTATCGGTGTTGTCCAATTGGACGGGTTGAGATCTTCTACGGCTGCCTTGCAAGCTTCTACATTGTCTGGGTCCTTGATGGCCTCCACCTGTATGTCGGGCTTGGTTCCCGACATGGCTGACTATTATGCTTCCACACTCGCCCCTTTTAGTTGTTTGTTGTGCGTACAAACTTGAGCGATCCGGTAGTATTCTTGGGCAATACGTGGCTTGCCTCAAATGTTGAATATGCCCCATGGGTAGGAAATTTGATTACTTGATAGAAGCTTGAGGAGACGGCTCGCATGGCGTGCATCCATGGTCGTCCTATAATGGCGTTATAAGTCGTTTCCTGGTTCATGGCGTGGAATGTTGTTTCCAAAGTGACCCCTCCTGCCAGGACATGTAGTACTATTTCTCCAGAAGTCTGCTCTACTGCATTATTAAAACCCGTTAGTGTTATGCAACGCAGTATTATCTTATCCTCGAGCTTTATTTGCATGAGGACTCGCGAGTGAACAATACATATGTCGCTTCCGTCATCCACCATGATTCTTTTTACATCGGTATCATGCGTAAAGTTATAACCAAAGCATCATAGTGAAGGAAAGACAAACCGTCGGTATCTGACTTATCGAAGGTGATACTAACTTCGAGGTCGTCGTACTATTCATGGGCGACTTTCTTGGTGGAATTCACATAGGACGTTCGACCTCCTGGTGTTCGGATCCGATTTCATCTTCTACGGCCACTGCACCTTTGTGCCCAGTTTTTCCAGTGCGTACACTATCTCTGAAGGGGAAACACAAAAATTATGAGCAGATAGCAATGGAGGCTTTCGTTCCGGAGAGGTGTAGTGTGTCGGGCATGATATCTGCATGTCGTGGAGGGGGTGGGTTGGATGTTCGGACATATGGTTGGTGCCTTTCTCGATTGAAATGTGGTGGTTGATCCCTTCGCCCGTTGTTACGTCGATATCTCCTTATCTCGGTCTGGACTGTTGTTAATCGCTGAAGCGGGCCGTTCAGTTCATCCTCGTCTGCCCTCACCTCGGCACAATAGCCATTGTGGATTTCCTCCCATGTAGTAGGAGGGTACTTCATGAGTCTGCTGAGCAATTTTTTGGTTGCCTTTGATCCGTTCCTGTTTAACCCATTTTGAATGGCTGCTACTGCCATCCCTTCTAACACATTCGGTAGACTCATACTTACTCTGTTGAATCAGGCCAGGAAATCTCGCAGTCCCTCGCTCGTCATTTTCCTGACGGCGAAGATATCATTGACCCTAGCTTCGGCCTTCTTTGCTCCCACGTGAGCGGTGGCGAATTTATCTGCCATCTCTTCAAACGTCGATATCGACCGTGCCGGTAGTTGCGAGTATCATGTCAATGCTCCTCCTATCAAAGTCTCACCGAACTTTTTTAGCGGCACAAACGATACATGTTCTTCCGATAGATCATTGCCCTTTACCGCAATAACATAATGGATTAAGTGATCTTCTAGGTCCGTAGTCCCATCATATATTTTAAATATGGCAGCATTTTGAAGATCTTGGGAATAGAATGGGGAGCTGCCCCTTCGCCGTATAGTTGTTCTACGAACCAGCCCACATCACATTTTGAAAATAGCTTCGGAGCGCCTGGTATTTTGTCAACCCTCTCTTGATGTTCTTTCATTTGACTGCGGAGTGTTTTGTTCTCGTTTTCTATCTCTTCCATTTTCTTTAAGATGGCCATGAGTGCGTCATCACCCGCGTTGGTAACAGTCCCGGTGTTACCTACTCGTGTAGCACTTATCTCATCGCTAGCAGCTGCGGTTTCTATAGGTGGCACATCTTCGTCATCTCTTTGAGTGGGTTTCTCGAGCATGTTGCTCAAAGCACTCGTTAGCCATTCTTCTATTAGCTTCTTGACTGCTGGTGGCGCCTCTCCTGCCACGGAAGTTGAGGCTCCCCTTTCACGCAAGATCGTTAGATCTCCGTGTGGAGGAGGTGAGAGTTCTTCCTCTGGTATAGTGCTTGGTATTGTATTTTCATTGTTTTCCCTACCGACCTCGTTGAGGGAGCTCAGGAGATTACTTGAGACATATGATGCTGCCTTTAGCCTCGCTTCCCCGTTTCCCTCCATTGTTGATTCTTGTGAAGTATGAGGAAGAGTAGTTATCACTTTCAAGAATCTAGATGAAAACTATGGTTTCAGTTATAGAAATCCCCACAGACGGCGCCAAATTGTTTGACTCAAAAGATATGGAAACTTTTTTGAACAAATCAATCAAAAATGAAGGGATAAATATTAGCTGAATATAATAAACACTAGAGACAATAGGTGATGAAATGAAGATCGTCAATAGATTTCTTTTTGTTCTCAAATAATATTTTTCACCGAGTTCCTCTGCTCCAGCTACAAAGTTCTTGTCCCCCTTTTATACTAGAGAGTAGGGGTGTTCAAACCGAACCGGAAAATCTCCCCAAACCGAAAAAACCAAACCAAACCGATTAAAAAATCCGACTAGGTTTGGTTTGACTTGGTTTGGTATTTAGTAAAAAAAATCCGAACCAAACCGACATATAAATATATAAATTTTATTTATATTTTCAAGACTTTATAGAGAATTTTTTTTAGAAAATGTTGAAATATTTGGAATCCTCTCATGTATTAACCTTGAAAGCGTAAATTAAAGAAAAATTATTGTTAGACGACTAAGAAAATAACTATCATGTGTTACTAAAAAAATTCTCCCATAAAAGTATTTTAATAGATCATATGTTTGTTAATTGTTTTCCATATTTACTAAACATATATTCACTTATCGAAGCTTCATCTATAATTTTAACAAAGTAAGATTAAAATAATATTCATGTAACAAAAAAACCCGAAAACCCAGAAAACTCGACAAAACCGAACCAATCCAAACCGATATAGTTGGTTTGGTTTGGTTTTGATAAAATCCGAACCAACCCGGTCCATGTACACCCCTACTAGAGAGAGACTCTTCTAAGTTGTTAGAAATAAATTGCCAAGAATATTCGCGGGAATAATCTAAATGTCTCCTATTGGGCTTACAACACTACAAGGGTCGTACAGTCTCTACTTTTACTCTAAGGTCGTCTCTTACGGGATGTCGACTCAAAGATACCCGGTCTTTTATCGTGCTTGTCATTGGTCGTTGTCGGTCAAATTTGGACTCATACAGTTAGTTGTTTGAATCTTCTTAAGTTTGATTGTCTGGAATTTAATATTTGGTTGGGTTATTAAGTTTTGGTTATTTAGCAAGTGGTATAGCCAACAAAACGGCAGAATTATGTTAAAAGGATGCTCAGGTCGGAAGTGGACATTTTTTTTCCAATGAATTTTCAACTAGAAGTCGGAAAACTTAATGTACTTTCCAAGAAATTTAAATTCTCCGACTATGATAGTTGAAATTTTTAATCAATAATTATTTTTATTTTAATATTCTGACTGCTATAGTCAAAAGTGTATATAGAAATAAAAAATTATTTAATTAATTTTTGGATTACTGTAGTTAGAAAGTTCGATTATCTTCTGATCTTTTGGCAAACTAAATTGTCCGAGCACTTTATAGTAGTCGAAAAATATTTTCTAACATAATTTTTGTTCTCACTACACCAAAACGGTCGGAAAATGTTCAAAAAAATAGATATTCTGACTACTGTATGCAACAAAAAAATTTCATTTTTTCATCAACAATCAAAGATTAATAGAACTAAGTGTTTAGTTGAAAACGGAAATAGAATTGGAAACTGTTGAAACGTTTGCAGGGGCGGCCCGTCCATAAAGTACGTAAAGCAACTGTTTTAGGCCCCACATTTGTGGAGACCCTATTTTTTTTATACCTAATATGCTATATATAATTTTATTAAGAAAAGTTATATGAAGTGAAAAAAGTTAATTTTTTTATTTAACAAATATAGAGACGAAAGATTTGCAACTGCTTTGATTTCTATCAATGAATTGCATTTGAAATTAATATCGAACTCGAATTTCATAAGAAACATATAATATATAGGAAGAAATGATTTGAGTAGAATATTAATAGTGAAATGTCAAAATCTCTCGAAGTGTCCTTCTTTTAATACATACTCCCTTCAATCCATAATAAATGACTTTTTAACGTTTGTTGTGCCCCTTAAGAAAATATTGGCTTCTAGAACAAATGCATTTTGACTAAATTATCCTTAATTAAATTTTATGTATTCTTAACTTGACACATAGAGATATGTAAATAAGGGCAAATTTTGAAAAAATAAAGTTAATTTCTTCTCGATAAAAAATGACACTTATTTTGAACCAAAATAAAAGCAAAAAAAGTCACTTAATATGGACCGGAGAGAGTACTTGACAATGTTATTTTTTTTATTTTAAAATAGATTTGAACAAATTAGAGGCATATGAAAATATTTTTGGTTTTCTATTTAGCAGTAAAAACTGAGATTACTAGATGATGGAAATTTGAGAAAATATTGTTTCCTCCTAAATGCTCCTTAAATCATAATAATTAACCCGATATTGATAGTTTAGATTTATTTTCTGAATTAAAAATATTTTAAAAATATTACAATTAGAAGATAACAGTTAATTGATATACTCAATCAAATAAAAAAATTTAATTATTTTTTAAATGCATATATTACTTATAGAATAATGTTAATAACTCCTGTTACACTTGCTTCAACGGAAAAAAGTGTTTCAGATTGCTAAACTCTTACCTAAGATCAACAATGTCTCAAAGATATTAAATAAATTAGCTATATTGTCAATTGAGAAAGATTTATTAGGAGAAATTGAATATAAACATTAATAATGAGAAATTGATTATAAACATTAATATTAACTTTGCATCTAAAGAAGACAGAAAAATAGATTTCAAATAAAAGTAAAATATTTTTTATTAATAAAAAAGTTAAGGCCGCCCCTCCTAAAATTTGGCTTTAGGCCACAAAATTGGTCGGGTCGCCCCTTAACGTTTGGATTAGACTAATAGGGTAGCTGGATGAATGAGATTGTGTGCAATGAGTAACTAAAGATACCTAAACAATTGAATAGGAATAAAAAAGAAATAGGAAAAGAAAAAGGAAATATAAATATCCTTGCAATCTAAGAGATGTGTTACATTACCTCTCTAATATGTATTCCATCCGTTTACTTTATTTTAGTATAATTTGACTTGACAGAAAAGTATGAAATAATTTGACTTACTCAAATTCAAAAATACCTTAATACATATTTGTCTAGTTATAAATTTGAAACTTGTAGTCTTAAACATATCGTAACATTCGTATGGCTGTAAAAGATTCTCATTAAGTAATTATTGAATGTGTCATTTTTTGGAATGAAATAAAAATAAATAGTGTCTAAGCTAAGTAGTACGCAAGGAGTATTTGCTTTTAGCTCAAACAGTGCAAGGTCCAGGACTGTACTCTAGTGAGCATGTAGCTTCATCTCCCAGAAATCCAAGAGGTATAGAGCATTGAACGGGGAGAAACTTGAATGAAAATGGTGCTCTATCAAAATGGAAGTGTCTTTCTTTTACATCCTTATCCAAAGTGTTAGAATATATGATAAATATATTCTGACAGATTGTATATATCATCTTTGCTAGGTGTATATTTAGTTCCTAATATATAACTAGTTAGTTTCTTTAATTATAGCCTAATTATACTCTTGTATTTGGTGTATATAAACGGATTACTCTAAGGAAATGAGACGGGGAATTAATCTATTTCATGGTATCAGAAGTCTAAGGAAAGATCCTCCTTCACCTTTCTCGGTCTTCCGCAGCCTCCGGCCTTCTCTTCTTCTTCTTCTTCTTCTTCCTTTCTTCTCAATCACCATGTCTGACTCAAAATCTTCTTTTCATCCTGCTCTTGCTGTATCCAACATCAAGAACCATGTTCCCATCACCCTTGAGATGGAGAACGTACAATATTCCACATGGGCGGAACTCTTTAAGATTCACGCACGATCCCATAGAGTAATTGATCATATTATTCCTTCGGAGACGGACAAGGAGAAACTGCCTCAAAAATAGGAGGAGAAAGAACTTTGGTCAACTCTTGACGCTACCGTGCTATAGTGGCTTTACACTATTATATTTCATGATCTTTTACATACAATTCTTGAACCCGACACCACGGCAATGGAGGCTTGGAATAGATTGCGTGACATATTCCAGGATAACAAACACTCTCGTGCTGTCACCCTTGAGTATGACTTCACTCATGTAGACATGGCAGATTTTTCGAATGTCTCTGCCTATTGTCAACATCTCAAATCTCTGGCGGATTAACTCAAGAATGTCGGCTCTCCCGTCGACAACAATATACTCGTTCTTCAACTGGTCTCTGGCCTTACCGAGCCCTACAAAGGTGTGGCCACTTTTATTCGCCAACGTGAACCTTTGCCCCAATTTTATCAAGCCTGTTCGATGCTCACTCTTGAAGAGGCTGGCCTTGCTAAGAAGGCGGCCCATAGCGCCTCATCTGTCATGGTTGCCCACTATTCGGATGGCTCTCATGATATTTTTGATCATTCTTATTCCTACCGCAATACTAATGGTGGGAAGAGGAACCACAACTGCAGCACTAATGGGGGAAAAAATCGCAGCAACAATGGTGGTCGTGGAGGCGGCAAAGGGGGTAATGCACACCGTGGTGGTCAGATTGGCGGCGGCAACAGCCGCAGTGGTGAGGACAGCACCCTCCGCCCTATACTCCATTGTCTGGCGGGCAGCAGTGGCCTTGGATGGCACCGTGGCCTCCTTGGGCTATACCACCGTGTCCATACCCTTCTAATTCATGGACCAGACCCACCTATGGACAGCAGCAGCAATCACACTCGGGTATACTTGGACCCCAACCCCAGCAGGCCTACACAACATCCCTAACTCTAACGGACATTGAAGCAGCAATGCATACTCTTGGTATCACTCCTCCGGATGAAAATTGGTACATGGACACAGGTACCACTTCTCACATGACATCCACAAAAGGTAACCTCACGTCTTATTTTAATAAGAGCAATAAACGTGGTATAATTGTTGGTAATGGTCAATCAATTCCAATTCAGGGCTACGGTCACACAGAATTGTCTCCCTTAAAATTAAACAATGTCCTTCATGCCCCTCACCTTGTTAAAAATTTGGTGTCCGTCCGAAAATTTACAACTGATAACTTTGTCTCTGTTGATTTTGATCCCTTTGGGTTTTCTGTGAAGGATTTTCAGACGGGGAGGCTGGTAATGAGGTGTGACAGTCGGGGAGAGCTTTATCCCATCACAAATCCGGTCCCTTCACAATCTACTTTTGCTGCTTTAGCACCATCTCTTTGGCATGATCGATTGGGTCAACCTGGAGCACCTGTTTTGAACTCCCTTAGGAAGAATAAATTGATTGCTTGTAATCAAATTAGAGACTTCCGTATTTGTCATTCTTGTCCTCTTGGAAAACATGTTAAGTTGCCATTTTATGCTTCAAATTCTAGCACTATAATGCCATTTGATATTATACATAGTGATCTTTGGACGTCACCCGTTTTGAGTTCATCGGGTCATAAATATTATGTCTTGTTTGTGGATGATTATTCTAAATTTTTGTGGACGTTTCCTTTATCGCAAAAATCACAAACTTCTTCCACATTTTTTATTTTCAAGACCTTTAGTCAAACTCAATTTGAGCGGGACATAAAGAATATACAATGTGATAATGACACGGAATTTGATAATGGCCCCTTTTGGGACTTCTGCAAATACAATGGTCTGTCGTTTCGTTTATCATGTCCGCATACATCCCCTCAAAATGGGAAAGCCGAAAGATAAATCCGTATGATTAATAACATTGTCCGTACCTTATTGGCCCATGCTTCCCTTCCTTCTTATTTTTGGCATCATGCTTTGCAAATGGCAACTTACCTTCTCAACATCCTTCCTCATAAGCTATTAAATTATCAATCCCCTCTTCACATTCTTTATCAGAAGGATCCGTCTTATTCCCATCTTCGGGTGTTTGGGTGTTTATGTTATCCTCTTATCCCCTCTACACTCATAAACAAACTTCAACCCCGGTCAACTCCTTGTATTTTTTTGGGGTATCCGTCACATTATCGTGGGTATAAATGCTTTGATTTGTCATCTAGAAAAATCATCATTAGCCGTCAAGTAATATTTGATGAACGCAATTTCCCTTTGACAGGTTACATACTCCTCAAACTCATACGTATTAGTTTCTGGATGATGGACCATCTCCCTACACGGTCCATCATTTCACTACTCCCACGAACCCACTGGTTGCACCACTTCCTAGATCACCGTCGCCCATATCGCCAGGCCCAGCCAGTGGATCTGCCTCGTCCACTGGGTAGAATGGTTCTCCTTCCACACTCCCACCTAGCTCTCCTCCTCGTCCAACCCCGATATCTCACTCTAGTCTACCTACAGGTCCTGTTACTAGGAGTCAGCATGGGATCTACAAACCTAAGAAGTCTTTCAACCTTCTTACATTCGTATCTAAATCCCCTTTACCCCGTAACCCTGTATCTTCTCTTCGTGACCCGAATTGGAAAATGTCTATGGATGATGAATATAATGCTCTTATTCAAAATAAGACGTGGGAGTTGGTGCCCCGTCCTCCAAATGTTAATGGCATTCGGTCTATGTGGATTTTTGCTCATAAAGAAAATTTTGATGGTTCATTTGAAAGGCATAAAGCTCGTCTTGTAGGTGATGGTAAAACTCAACAGGTTGGCATGGATTGTGGTGAGACGTTTAGTCCGGTAGTCAAACCGACCACTATTCGCACGGTTCTCAGTTTGGCTCTTTCAAAGGCTTGGCTGATTCATCAACTTGACGTCAAAAATTCTTTTTTACATGGCGAACTCAAGGAGACTGTTTACATGTATCAACCTTTGGGGTATCGGGATCCTGATAGACCTAATCATGTGTGTTTGCTGAAGAAATCTCTTTATGGGCTTAAACAGGCTCCGCGGGCTTGGTATAAGAGATTTGCTGACTATGTCCATACTCTTGGGTTTTCTCACAGTACTTCAGATCATTCTTTGTTCGTTTATCGTCGAGGTACTTCTATGGTTTATCTTTTATTGTATGTCGGCGATATTGTTTTGACTGCTTCCTCTTATGAGCTCCGCTAGTCTATCATATCACTTCTTAGCTCAGAATTTGCTATGAAGGACTTGGGCTATTTGAGCTATTTTTTGGGCATTGCCGTCACTCCTCATACCGGCGGTTTATTTTTATCTCAAAAGAAATATGCGGCTGAGATCATTGACCGAGCTGGCATGTCATCGTGTAAGCCATCTCCTACTCCAGTTGATACAAAACCGAAGCTCCGGTCCTACTACAAGCAAACCTGTTGAGGATCCATCTATTTATAGGAGTCTTGCAACAGCACTTCAATACCTTACATTCACGAGACCCGATATTACTTATGTTGTGCAACAGGTATGCTTATTCATGCATGACCCGAGGGATGAGCACAGGCACGCTCTTAAGCGCATAGTGCGCTACCTATAGGGTACTCTGGATTTTGGTCTTCACCTTTATCCATCTTCCACATCCACTCTTCTCTCATATACTGATGCTGATTGGGGAGGGTGCCCCGATACACGGCGTTCAACGTCGGGTTATTGTGTCTTTATGGGTGATAACTTGATCTCTTGGTCCGCTAAATGTCAAGCTACTTTATCTCATCAATTTTATAGTTTTTTCTTGTTCATCGACTTTATTGTTTTTCTCTTCTTTATTGATTTTCTCTGCTCTTCAGGTCTTGCAACTTTTACATAATTGCAAATCCTCTTTGACTTTTCGAAGCGGGCAAAGAAAGATTTTAGTAAAGAGTCTGCATCGGAATGAGGGCGTACTGACATAAATCTCACAGGAATGCATAACCTCAAGCAATCAAGTGTATGAGAGGAGAACAATCCTGTTGTACTATCGCAAGTTTCCAGATTTGAGGGTTTTCTGGTTTCTTGGCGAATGTAGTCGTCCTTGAGTTCACAAAGTTGCAATGACATATGACATTTATATGGAAAAACTCGAAAGGCACATATATCATCCCATCATGTTTCTATCCAGATGATACTTGGCTCTCACAGCAGCTTCAAATTTAGGGTTGCGCACTTGGAAATCAATGTTCTTGTATACGGGAGATTCAGGATCCTTCAGAGGATCATACCCTTTTTTCATCCAGGTTTTATGGAAAGGCCCATATAAAAAGTAATATGCAACTCTAACAATAAGCTTTTTGAGCTTGCTCTCTCCAACCTCCAAACCTCCCATGATCACATACAACTATGCGTTATAAAAAGGACTAAGCAATCATTGTAGATATAATCTGGTTTACAAGTCCGGAGTCGAATCCCAAAGAGAACTAAGGCTTAGCTACAACTATTCACTATCACCAAGAAGACAAGCTTTAACAATTCCTAACCTATAGATATTAAGACTTTTGTGTTTAACTAATTAACTAATAAATTAAAATAGTAAATTAATAACTAAAGATACTAAGGGTTAGAGACAAGATTAAGGAGGTCAAGAGTTATGATTTCTCCAATTGTCGAAATCCTTCCTGATACGTTTTCTATAAATTTGCCTAAGTATTCTCTATCGATCATGAGCGCTCTGACTGTCGTAACTCTCTCCCGAATAATTACCACAATTTATTAGATATATTCTCTCGAATTACGTAAGCTGGCATTAAGTACGGCTCACTTGGATCGCAACCAAGGTTTCGTTATCCTTAATCCCACATTTAAACCCTTCGTATTGATCTATAATATACGTTAGAAGTGATGTTGTTTAATAACTACCTAAATATGCATTATCTCCCAAGTAATACACAATAAATAGGCACAGTCGATTCAGAGCTCTTCAACCAATCACAATAATAACGTAGTTGAACAAATAGAGAAAATACTACAGCAAATCTATATTAACGTAACAGGAAAATTATCCTCCAAAAGGTTCCATCAAAACTCTCGATAACAAATTAGCTATTCATATTAGTATGCGTAACTACAATACTACAATTCATAACCAATAATCGAAATAGGAAGAAGGAAGTGAAAAACTTGGGGAAGAATTCTCCGTCTTGCTCCTAGTGTGTTCTTGCCTTCTTAGGTCGAAACCCCAGCCTCCACGGCCTCCTTAGGTCTAAATTGTGTCAAAAGTATATCCCCGTTGCTCAAAATAGCGTTTTTACATGTATTTATACCAAATAGAGCCGGACCCATATGAAACACCTTTTCCCGCGCAAAATAGGACAACACTTTGTAAAATTTGCACTACTGCGCCGCATGGGGTGACGCACCATGCGGCGCGGCAGTGGAAAAGTTCAGATTACTAATTTAGACAGGCTGCAGGAAATTTCCACAGGCGCGGCGCAACACGTGCCTCTTTACGCGCCGTGGTAGTGGGAGTTAGCAAAAATGCAAAACATGGAAGTTGTAGCCCTTTCAAATAGATTTCCAACGATATATTGTTGAGCCTAAATGGAGTTTTGAGCAAAAATTTATGTGCATTTTACTAGACAATGTGCTTTATGCCCGCTCGATTCTCCGTTTCGTTCTTAACTATCATCCGTTGATCCCCGAACACGATCCCGACTTGATTTCTTGGGCTTTTACTCAGACTTCAAAGCTCCAAATCACTTGAATTCATTCCATAGTATCTATATAGTTCAAAATCACTCCTACAAGGCATAAAATACACAATTAGTGCAAAACACTAGCGATTAAAGCTCAAACTCAATTAAAATATAGTAAATTAAAGCGTAATAAACGACTAAAATACTTAATTATAGCTTATTATCATCGCACACTCTTTGGCCCATATTTGACGCTCTTCAAACAATTCATATACCGCTTTCTACCATCTCCAATCACCTGAGCCCTGAAGTATGATGCTTTCCCAATCCATAGGTTTAGGAACCTCTTTGATATTAAAATCAATGCCAAGACTCCGCTTCATCTCCATCTCCCTCTCCCAATTTTGCGGGTCAAGTTTGTCCTGTTCTTTTTTTTTTCGAGCTCAAACTTGCACAACATTTTAATACAACATATATAGGCATATCTTGCAAGGAGAACAGAGAAGGTAGTAAAATCATCAAATCCTCATGATGGACATCCATAAAGACCTCCCTTCTCAAATTTAGGTTCCACCTCTACCCGCTGTCTCTTTTTTCTTCTTGCAACATCATCAAAATGATAAGCTTCAGCAACATGAGAAATAATATTAGCCGAGAGTCAAACATCTAGACTCATTCACTTTTTGTGCAGCTAATGAATGTGAATTTTCTTGTTAACAGTTAACAGGACTTGTTGAAGATTTTCAACAAGAAATTATTGTTATGCTTAAGTTCATCAATGACAGGGTGTGAATAAGGATCTTCTGGCCGAAATGAAGCTCCAGCTAATTTGACTATGAAGTTCGAGCCTTGAAAATGCCTTGAATGCCGGCAAGAGTCTCAATGGTGCGTTCCATTGAAGAAGGGTAAGAGGGTAATGTACAACAAAGACCTTGTTAGTTGGTAAAATTCCTGATACTGAACCATCTTTTATGATCCCCATACTTTATTTCTCTGAAGGAGATGAATAAAGTGTTTATATACTGCTGCTGCGTAAATAATCCTAACACAAAATGTTGCACATTAACAGTATGTTTGGATCATTGTTCCCCGTCGTTTTATAATGTATTGTATTGTACTGTATCGTTTTATGACTGGCCAGATTTAAAAAGAGGCAAGGATGGATGCCACGTGGCACTTCCGTCAAAGTAAGGGCAGATTTGTTAGGATAATTGGACGGTAGGGACTTTTATGGCCCAATAGTATAACGAGGGATAATTTTAAACAACTTACCATAGTACAAGGATATATCAGACCATTTTTCGTACAAATTAATTAGGTCTTTTCTTTATTTCTTTAGATACAAAATAAAAAAAAATCGTAGTCATTTTAGGATTGGCCTTTAAGTAAAATAATGAGACGAGCCTCGCCAAATAAAACGCGAATTGCGGGGCCCTCATTAAATGCTTGTATTAATTTTTAGACTTCGAGATGGGCCGTTTAGTGAATTTCACGGCCTTCCCCAAAGATAAAAACACGTTAGTCTCTTTAGGCGCGCACTTTAATAAAATTACCTTCCTAAAATTCTAGTGCACATTTATGTGAGCTAAATCCAAATCCCAACAGAGTCGAAATATGTCAACAACCACGGGTGCATTGATGTGAAGTGGTTCGTGACGCATTTTTACGACGTTGCAATTCTCATTAAAATAATAATAAAAGCGGTTTACGAATAAAAGGCACATAAGTTAGAACATGTTTTAAAATTAGATAAAATCAAATACAACAGTTGAGCGACCGTGCTAGAACCACGGAACTCGGGAATGCCTATCACCTTCTTCCGGGTTAACAGAATTCCTTACTCGAATTTCTAGTTTGCGGACTGTTAACAGTGTCATAATTTTCCTCGGTTCGGGATTCAACCGGTGACTTGGGACACCATTAATCTCCCAAGTGGTGACTCTGAATATTAATAATAAATCTCGTCCCGATTATCCTTTAATTGGAAAAACTCCTTTACGCCCTTGCGGGTGTAATGAAGAAGGAGGTGTGACACTCCCTTGTAGATCTTCTAAGAGAGGTTTCATGAGCATTCAAAGTAGTTACCTAAGTAGGAATTGGTTGCTGATCAACCACAACTTCATCAACTGAAGCATTCATAACATTTTTTACCATGATGATCGTTTTGATCTTGATCGCTATCTTCATCATTGTCTTGGGTTCCTTCATGTGCAATAGGTGCTTTAGCATTAGAAACTAGATCACTATCAACTAAGCTCTCATTACTCTAAGAATATATCTTCTCAGTTTGTCGATATGTTCAATAGTTTGGTCTTCAAAGATATTGCATCACGACTTCTAATAAGTTTATTATCAACTGGGTAATAAAAACGATACCCAAATTCATCCTGACCATAACCGATAAAGATGCACTGCTTAGTTTTGACATCCAATTTTGATCCCTCATCTTTAGGAACATGAACACAAGCTTTACACCCAAAAACTCTCAGGTGATCATAAGAAACATCTTTTCCAAACCAAACTCTATCTGGGACAACACCATCCAAAGAAACAGTATGAGACAAATTGATAACATAGGCAACAGTGTTAAGTGCTTCCGCCCAAAATGTATTTGGAAGTTTAGCTTCTGAAAGCAAGCATCTAACTCTCTAAACTAAAGTTTTATTCATTCTCTCTGCCAAACCATTCAATTGAGGCGTCTTGGGTGGAGTTTTCTGATGACGAAATCCTTGTTCCTTGTAATATTTATCAAAGGGATCACAATATTTACCACTATTGTCAGTGCGAATACATTTTAATTTCTTCCATGTCCGTCTCTCAGCTAATGCCTGGAATTCCTTAAACACGCCAAGTGTTTGATCTTTAAATTTCAAAGGATACACCCAGATCTTACGAGAATGATCATCAATGAAGGTCACAAAGTAAAGTGCACTACATTTTGACTTTACTTTAAAAGGACCACATAAATCAGAGTGTACTAGCTCCAATAAATTGGGCTTTCTCGAAGGAGGATGGCTATGAAAGGAAACCCTTTTATGTTTTCCAGCTAAACAATGGATACACCTTTTTATCTTTGCTTGTTTCACTCCACAAAGAAAACTTTTCTTAGCCAAACACGTAATCCTCCACCCGTTCATATGACTCTGCCACAATTCTGATAAAGTATCATTTTCCACCAGATTTATTGAGTCATTAAGAATAGAGCCCTGTGCCACATATAAAGGACCAAACTTGACTCCTCGAGCCACTACTAACGAGCCCTTAGTGAGCTTCCATTGGCCATTAAAGAGGGCAATATGGTAACATTTATCGTCTAATCTTCCTGCAAAGATTAAATTGAAAGGAAAATCTGGAGCATGCTTGAAATCTTGAAGAACTAACATTGGACCATTATTAGTTTTCAAACAAACTGTGCCAACACCAAACACCTTAACTTCACTGGTATTGCCATCTTTAACACTCCAGAATCAATATGAGTATAAGATGAGATTTTTTTTCTTGTCATGACATGTAAGGTAGCTCCAAAATCTACTATCCAGGTTGTCTCATGGGATACCAAATTGATGACATTTTCATCATAAGCAAAAAGAAGGTCATCTTGAACAATAGCAGCAATATTGTTCTCGTTATTTTCAACTTTCTTTCCTTCTCTAATGTCTTGTAACAACTTGCGGCAAAATCTTTTGATATGTCCTTTCTTGCCACAATGATTGCATGTAATATTATAATATTTGGACCTTGACTTACTTCTACTTTTACCTCTATTCCACGAGCTTCTTATTCTATCTCTCCCCCAATCTTCTGTAACCAAGATATCTGCTTGTGAGGACGAACCCTGGTATTTTCTCCTTACTTCCTCATTCAACACACCACTCTTGGTATATTCCATGGTCACCTTATCTCCGAGATATGAATTTGTCAAAGAAACACGAAGAGGTTTCCAAAAGTCTGGTAGAGTATTAAGAAGCCAAAGTCCTTGTATCTCATCATCAAAATTAATTCCCATTACAGACAGCTGATCAAGGACGGCCTGAAAATCATTTATGTGATCAAGGATATGGTTGCCTTCCTTGTATTTAAAGGTCATTAATTGCTTTAGCAGGAACAACTTGTTGTTCCCAGTTTTTGAAGCATAAAGAGCCTCTAGCCTTTCCCACAATGATCTCGCATGTGTCTCGTTTACAATATGGTTGCGAATATTATCTTCAACCCATTCGCGTATATATCCACATACTTGTTGGTACTCAAAATCCCAATCTTTATTAGATACACTCTCGGGTTTATGAGTTGGAAAAACGGGTAGATGCATATTCTTTACGAACAACAAGTCTTTTATCTTGCTTCTCCAAATATTATAATTGCTCCAATTTAAACATACCATCTTGCTCATATTCTCCTCCATTCCGTAACAACTCGGATAAATAACCAAGGCTCTGTTACTACTGTTATATTGAGAAAGAGGCAAATTCGAAAATAAAGAAGATAAAGAACACCAAATTTTAACGTGGAAAACCCTTCAAATCGAAGGTAAAAAACTACGGGATCACAAAGATCCAAAAAACTCAACTATAACAATAAGAGGGTTACAAAAGTTCTCCAATTTGGCTACACAACAAGTGACAAACACGGAGCAACAATAGTAACAATAGCAACAACAAATCAATTGAAGAAATAGGAGAATCCACAAAAATAAAGCTGCTATTCGAGGCTCGAAATCAGATATTACAGGACTCTAAATTGATCTCCACCATTCAAATCAAAGACCAAGATGTTACGAACACTTAACCAAAATTTCAGCCCGATCCAACGGTTAGCGAATCGGAAATGTGATTTGAAGTTGGCTGGTCGGAATAAAAATCTTCAGCAAAACAAATACTTTTCTTCTCTCTTCTCTCTTGATGAAAGCTCTGTAAAAAATCACTCTTATGTGCTTAAGTCTTTCAAAGACTTCTACCAATGAGCATTGAATAATTCTCCAAGGTTGTCCTATTTATAGATCATGAGTGGTGCTTTCTCTTAAAGCCAAAACCCACTCAAAATAGGAATAAACACCGAATCCAATTTTGAATAGGAATAGAAACCAAAAGAGAATATGATTAGGTCATTAGACCTTTGGCTGGATACATGGGCATACACCCAACAGCATAATCCCACAAGTGGGGTTTGGGGAGGATAATGTGTACGCAGACCTTACCACTACCTGAGGAGATAGAAAGGTTATTTTCAATAGACATTAGGCTCAAGAGAAGGTGGCAAGGAAGAAGGGAAGAAAAATAAAGAGGGGTGAGAAAGACAGACGAGTGAGACCAAAGACGCTAAGGAAAAAGAGAAGATAAAGTAGTATCAAATAGTAACAATTAGATAGCAACAATTTCCAATAAAGATGGTAATAAGTTTAGTTTTAACAAAAAGCGAGAGATGTAATAAGACCGTCACGAAACATAGGTGTATAGTTAACAATTTGGAGCCAATTATGAGTAATATATTATCCCAATTTCGAATGGGGTTTTGTGGTAACAATACAACAACTATAACAATAAATCGAATAAAATCCCATAAGTGGGGTACCATGCAGACCTTGTCCCTACCTTACGAAGGTAGAGAGGCTATTTCCAGTAGATTATCGGCTCAAGAATAGAAAATGAGGCTTACTGGGTAAATTAAGTATAATTAAGTAGGTGCACATCAAAATGTCAACAGAGTAAACTTATGTTTGTGCTAGCCGAACATGTAAAATAACCGATGGAATAATTAAGGAACACGCGGATTAAATATAGAAAAACATATATATTATCCCAATTCCCATTTAATAATGTTGTAAATTTCGTCTTATTTTAACAACCGCTTTAGTTTTTTTTTTTTTTTACTCTTGTTAAATACTTTTTGAGAATTAAGATGTATTAAAAGAAATTATCACATCTTTAATATTTAAGATATAGTTGGT
>MU687835.1:88407-149967 GCA_026770625.1 Nicotiana glauca | reverse complement strand
CTCGGTGACTTGGGACACCATTATATTCTCAAGTGGCGACTCTGAAAACTTAAATAACTAATCCCGTTCCGACTGCCCTTAAATTGGAAAAAACTCCTTTATACCCTTCACCGAGGGTGTAACCCGTAAAAAAGGAGGTGTGACAGTCGTCCACCTTGTCTGGTTGCTCGTGTCCTCACCATCCGTGAGAGAATAGAATAATAGAAGTTTAGTTATCAATCCAACAAAGTCGCACGACAAGAATTTTAAGAATATAAAGTTTTCCTAAAGGTTTCGCAGCCTCCCGAGGATAAATACAGATATCTTCGTACCAATCCACGAGACTCTACTGAACCGGATCATGACTCGCGAGACCTAGTAACCTAGGCTCTGATACCAACTTCTCATGACCCCAACCCTGATCGTGATGGCACCCAACACAATGCTAGGCAAGCCCGAACAATTCAACACTCTCAATCCCTTTCTTTAAAATACAACACCGATTAACAGAACTAAATTACCAACTATTATAAATAGGAGTCTGAAATAAAAGATGAAATGTGCGGAAATCACAATAAAGATTGTAATGACCCGACTCATCGTTTAGCTTTTTAGAACCCTGTCCCCCTAGAAAAGACTTCTCGTGCTTGCTTTAACTAATTTACGATATGCAGGGGTGGTTGGTTTAGGATTTGGAAGATTTTTGGTTGTAATAGGCGCACTTGATTTCCTAAGATTTTCTTAAAAGGATAAGTTTGACTTTGGTCAATATTTTTGGTAAACGGACCCAGACTTGTATTTTGACGGTCTCGGAGGGTCCGTAGGAAAATATGGGACCTGAGCATATGCCCAAAATTAAATTCCGAGGTCCCAAGCTTGAGTAATAAATTTTTGTTAGAAATTATAAAGTTGAAATTCTAAGGAATTAATGAAATTGAATAATGTTTGATCGTGTTGGTATAGGGCCCGTATGATGGTTCAGGAGCCCGATACAGATCCAATATAACATTTAAGACTTGCCCATAAAATTTGGTGTCAATCCGAGTAGCATAAGTACATTTCGGCGCGTTAGGAGTGAATTTAAGAACTTAAAGTTCATAAGTTTGATTCAATTGGATTTAGGGAGTGATTCGTAGATTTTGAGTTGTTCAGGAATTTTGAGGGTTCGAGCGAGTCCGCTTTATGATTTCAAACTTGTTAGTATGTTCGAGCGGGGCCCAGGGGACCTGAGCGTCAATCGGGTGAGGCTCGAGTGAAATTGGAAATTTTGGGAAGGAGCTGAAGCTCCAGTTTTTTGTCATAACCGCACCAGCGGTTGTTCAGCCGCAAGTGCGAGACTGCAGAAGTGATCGTCCTCTCGAAGATGCGGCCAAGACAGGCCAAGTCCAAAGCCACAGAAGCGGCTAATTTTTCGTAGAAGCGGAGCCAAAAAAGCAGCTTGTCACTCACAAAAGCGGCCCAACGGGCCAGTTGAAATTATGAAGTGGACACCTTTTCGCAGATGCGATGGGCACATGTGCGACCCAGAACCACAGATGCGGAAATAAATGAAGCAATGAGCTTCATTTTTTACGGGCTTGTCACAATCCAATTTCACCTCAGGTCGTGATGGCACCCAACTCCGTTGTCAGGCAAGCCAACGCAGAAATATTAGTGAATTCTTGTTTTACTTAACTAAAACAGTTACGAAAAGTTCTTAATTTGAATTTAAAACATATGGTAATTAGCAACGTACAGTAATATTTATACAACCCAAAAGAATAGTCTACTAATATGTATGCCAAGACCTGGTGCCACAAGTATGTGGGCAACTAGTAGAATATACAAAAGAATAACACTATCTTACTATTTGAAATAGAGTAGACAACCAAAAGTAAAGAAGAGACTCCATCGGGCTGCTGAACGGCATAGGAAAGGAGCAGTTCACCGTGGAATCTCACCGGATCAAGGGTATGCACCAGCCTGGTAACCAGATGTACATGCCTCAGATCCTATACAATTAAGTATAGAAGTGTAGTATGAGTACATAAATAATATGTACCAGTAAGTATCCTGTCTAATCTCGAAGAAGTAGAGATGAGAGGTTGACTTGACACTTACTAAGGTCAAATAATATGATAAGTGATATACTAAGCATGGATACCATAAATGATTAACAATTTATAGTATGAGGCAACATGTCCTTTCCTAGATGATATAACAGTTAGCCATTTACATTTCAGGGCACATAACAAAGTTCCATTCACAACAATATATCAAGCAATAAGCATACGCAAGCAGTTCTAAGGTCGTACGGCCCGATCAAACATAAAAATAAAGTGTGCACTGCCAGAGAGTCGAACGACGCTAACCATAGATACATTTATTACCCTTCTCGTGAATCACACGTGTGACACAGTCAAATGAATTTAAACACAATAACATGCAGACTAGAATATGTATATCAGGAGAGCAATTACTCACGAAAATATCAATTTCTCTTTGGAAGGGCCAAGAAAATGATGTTCCTCTTATTAGACTCATTTACCACAATCAACATGATTTAAGAAATCCCAAATTAATCATAAAGTTAGAAGAAAATCACATAAAGTATGCTTTTGGGTTCTAAACTACCCGAACTTGAGCATAATAGTGTCTACGCACAAACCCTCGTCACCTAATATGTACGTAGCCCCCGCATTTAGTGGCAAATTGCTCAATTATTACGCCTATAGGGACAATTCCCTCTTACAAGGTTAGATAGAAGACTCACCTCACTCAAAAGCGTACTTCTAATAGGATGAGCATGCTCAAACCCTCAATTTGGAGTCGCATGATCCGAAACTAATTAAATGAAGTAGGAACTAGTCAATACAAGCTCAAGAGTATGCATTTTAATTACTAAAGTAATTTTCCAACCCTAAATATAAGTTTCCTAAGATCCGAACCTGGGCCCACATGTCCAGATCCTGAAACTTTTCGAAGGAAGTTGTTAGCTATAAGCTAGGATCAATAATATATGATTTCTATTTCATTACATAACCAATTCCGTGGTAAAACCTAAGGTTTATCAAAACCCTAGGTTTTGCTATAATACCTTATTTTTTTGCTAATATTTGTGTGTTAATCTACCCATAACTCGAGTATTAAACTTAAGAATAAGGGGGATGAACTTACCTCACGATGCTAGGTGGAAATCTACTCTCAAGAGCTCCAAAATCACCTAATAAACGAGTGCAAAATGGGGAAAAATGGCTGGAGCCCATATTAAATGAAGCACACTATTCAGTGATTTCCGCATTTGCGGTCATGGGCCACATCTACGGAATCTCAACTGGGCCGCATCTGCGAGTTGCAAGCCGCTTTTGCGGCTACGCTTCTAAAAAAATTCCACTTTTGTGGCTTTGGGCCTGACCTGGCCACACCTGTGAGAGGTTGATCGCTTCTGCTGTCTCACACCTGCGGCTGGCCAACCGTAGGTGCGATTATGACAGATAGCTATTTTCTGCCCTTCCCAAAATTTCCAACTTCACTCGAGCCTCGCCCGATTGACACTCAGGGCCCCCGGGCCCTGATGGAATATACGGACAAGTTTGAAATCATGAAACAGACTTGCTCGAACCCTCAAAATACCTGAAAGAATGTTAAATCTAAGAATCACCTCCTAAAACTAACTCAATCAAACTTATGAACATCAAATCCTTAAATTAACTTCTAACTTGCAGAAACGTACTTAAATTACTCGGATTGACACAAAATTTTGCGGGCAAGTATTAAATGTTATATTGAACTTGTACCGGGCTCTGGAATTAACATGCGGCCCCGATACCAATATGATAAAACATTATCAAATCTCATTAAATCCATAGAATTTCAGTTTTAATAATTTCTTACAAAAATTCATTACTCGGACTAGGGACATCGAAATTCGATTCCGGGCATACGCCCAGGTCCCATATTTTCCTACGGACCTTATGGGACCGTCAAAACACAAGTCCAGGTCCGTTTACTAGAAATTTTGACCAAGGTCAAACTTAGCCTTTTAAGAAAATCTTAGGGAATCAAGTGTGCTTATTATAACTAAAACTCTCCCAAATCCGAAATCAACCATCCACACAGGTCATAAATTAGTTAAGGCAAGTGCGAAAAGTCTTATTTAGGGGGACGAGGTTCTAATAAGAAAAATGACCGGTCCGGTCATTTTATTCTCCACCTCTTAAACAATCATTCGTCCTCGAACGGACATAGAAAAGTACCCGAGCTAGGAAAAATATGGGGGTATCTGCTCCGCATGTCCTCCTCCGACTCCCAATTCACCACCTCAACTGGTTGGCCCCTCCACTGGACCTTTACCGCTAAAATCTGCTTGGATCTCAACTGGAGATCCTGTCTCAATAATGGAAATTGGCTCCTCCTCGTAACCTAGACTCTCATCCAACTAAATAGTACTGAAGTCTAATACGTGGGACAAGTCGGCGAGATGCTTTCGCAACATCGATATGTGGAAAATTGGATGAACTCCTGACAAGCTGGGGGGTAAATCAAGCTCATAAGAAACCTCCCCAACTCGCCTCAACACCTCAAATGGGACAATAAACCTTGGGCTCAACTTACCCTTCTTCCCGAATCTCATAACACCCTTCATTAGCGAGACTTTCAAGAGGACCTTCCCATGAACCATGAATGATACATCACAAACTTTCCGATCCGCGTAACTCTTCTGTCTGGACTGAGCTGTGCGAAGCATATATTGAATTAGCTTTACCTTCTCCAAGGAATCTTTCACCAAGTCTGATCCGCAAAACTTAGCGTCACCAGGCTCAAACCATCCCATAGGGGAACGACATCGTTGACCATATATAGCCTCAAATGGAGCCATCTCTATGCTGGAATGATAACTATTGTTGTAAGCAAACTTTGCCAAAGGCAAGAACTGATCCCACTGCCCCCTAATGTCAATCACACATGCTCTGAGCATATCCTCTAAAATCTGAACTATCCGCTCTGACTGCCCATCGGTCTGAGGATGGAATGCTGTGCTAAGCTCCACGCAGGTCCCCAACTCACTTTGAATGGCTTTCCAGAAATGGGAAATGAACTGAGGGCCTCTATCTGATATGATGGAAACAGGCATACCGTGCAACCAGACTATCTCCTAAATGTAAATTCGAGCCAATCTCTCTGAGGTGTAAGTAGTCACAATCGGAACAAAGTGTGCCGACTTGGTCAACCTATCAATAATGACCCACACTGCATCAAACTTCCGCAAGGTCCGGGGCAACCCAACTACAAAATCTATAGTAATGCGCTCCCACTTTCACTCTGGTATATGCATCTGCTAAAGTAGGCCCCCTGGCCTCTAGTGTTCATACTTAACGTGCTGGCAATTAAAACACCTAGCCACATACTCCATTATGCCTTTCTTCATCCTCCGCCACCAATAATTCTACCTCAAGTCACAATACATCTTCGTAGGACCCTCTCCCTCAGACCATCAACATTAGGAAAACATAGGCGACCTTGGAGTCGCAGAACACCATACGCTCCAGTAGAAACCTCCTTGGCACTACCCTGCAACACTGTCTCTTTGAGAACCGCCAAGTGTGGATCTTCGAATTGCCGGGCCTTGATCTGCCCCAGTAACGAAGACTGAGCAACAACATATGTAAGGACTAGGTTGGGCTCGGAAACATCTAACCTCATGAGTCTATTAGAGAAGGACTGAATGTCCAAGGCTAGTTGCCTCTCCTTTGCTAGAATGAAAGCCAAGCTACCCATACTCTCTGCTTTCCTTCTTAAGGCATCCGCAACCACATTTGCCTTGCCCGGATGGTAAAGAATGGTGATGTCATAATCCTTTAGTAACTCAAGCAATCTATGCAGCCTCAAATTGAGATGTCTCTACTTGAACAAATACTGTAAGTTGCGATGATTATTTTAAACCATACATGACACCCCATACAGATAATGCATCCATATCTTAAGAGCATAAACTTCGCTACCAACTCTAGATCGTGCACAGGATAATTCTTCTCATGCATCTTCAGCTGGCGCGAAGCATATGCAATAACTCGCCCCTCCTGCATTAATACACAACCCTAACCCACGTGCGAAGTGTCACAATATACCATATATATCCCGAACTGGAAGGCAATACAAGAACTGGTGCTGTAGTCAAATATGTCTTGAGCTTCTAAAAGCACGCCTCACAATTATCAGACCAATATAAAGGAGCACCCTTCTAGGTCAATCTAGTTAGAGGTGATGTAGTAGATGAAAAGCCCTAGATGAATCGCTTGTAATAGCCTGCTAAACTATCAATCTCGGTCACTGATGTATGACGTAGCCAATTCTGAACTGCCTCAATCTTCTTGTGATCCACCTTAATACCCTCGCTTGACACAATACGCCCCAAGAATGCCACTGACTCTACCCAAAACTTACACTTGGAGAACTTGGCATATAGCTTCTGCTCTCGCAAGGTCTGAAGTACTACTCTCAAATGCTGCTCATGCTCTCCTAGGATATGTGAGTATATCAAAATGTCATCAATGAAGACAATGACAAAGGAATCAATATAAGGTCTAAACACCCTATTGATCAAGTCCATAAATGCCACTGGGGCATTACTTAGGCCAAAGGACATCACCAGGAACTCATAATGGCCATGTCTAGTACAGAACGTGGTCTTCGGAACATCTGAGTCCCAAAATCTCAACTGATGGTACCCTGATCTCAAGTCAATCTTAGAGAACACTCTGGCACCCTGCAACTGGTCGAACAAATCATAAATGCGCGGCAGCGAGTACTTGTTTTTGATGGTAGCTTGTTCAACTGATACTAATCGATGCACATCTGCATAGTCCCATCTTTCTTCTTTACAAACATCATTGGTGCACCCCAAGGTGACATACTGGGTCTAACAAACACCTTTGCTAGAAACTCCTCAAGATGCTCCTTCAACTCCGTCAACTCATTTGGAGACATACAGTACGGTGGAATAGCTATAGGCTAGGTACCTAAAGCCAAATCAATATAAAATCAATATCGTAATCCGGTGGCATACCAGGAAGATCGGCAGGAAACACATCGATGAGCTCCCGAACTATTGGAACTGAATCAATCATCGGAGGCTCTACGGTGGTGTCTCAAACATAAGCCAGGTAAGCCAAACACCCATTCTCGACCATATGTCGAGCCTTCAAGAAAGAGATAACCCGACTAGATAAATCCACTGCAGAACCTTCCACTCCAACCCTGGAAACCTTGACATCACTAATGTAACAGTCTTGGCATGACAATCAAGGATGGCGTGGTATAGGGATAACCAATCCATGGCCAGAATGACCTCAAATTTGATCATATCAAGCAACATGAGATCTTCTATAGTCTCGAAACCACAGAAGGTGACCACACAAGACCGGTAGATCTGATCCACAACCACAAAATCACCCGTAGGAGTGGACACATGAACATGAGTGCCCAAGGGCTCAAGAGCAATAACCAAAAAGCAAGCAAACAAAGATGACACATATGAATAGCTGGACCCTAGATAGAATAATACACAAGCATCTCTACTGTAGATAGAAATAATACTTGTGATAATGGCATCTAAGGCCAATACATCTGGTTTGGCCGGAAGGGCATAGAATATGGATGGAGCGCCGGCTGGCTGGCCTCCACTTGACTAAGCAGTAGCTTGCTGACCTCTCCCTTTTTGGCCTCCACCTCTAAGACGTCTGCTACCACTCTGTCCCCCGCCTCTAGGAGGCTGGGCAACCGGTGCTAGAATTATAGGCTACTGACCTTGTTGTACTGCCTTGAACCAAAGCCTGAGGCAGGTCATATTCATGTGACCTGGGTTTCCACACTCGTAGCAAACTCTGGGCGCCATAGCCTTCTGTCCGGAAGCTTGGCCTTGATTGCCTGAATACCTACCGGAGGAACTAGAAATAACTGGAGTATGGTATAAACTCTCTGGCGTAGCACTGGAATAGGAGCCAGAAGAACCTTGGGGACCTGAATTTCCACTAGAAGAACCCTGAATAGCTGGCGGGCGATAAGCACTCTCTGGTATGGCACTGAAATAGGCGCGTTGGAGCACCCTGAGCAGGTGGTGGTGCTGGATGTGGGGACATGCTAGGCTGGCCCCTCCCAAACTGACCTATACCCCTAGACAGGGCACCTCTGAACTCTTCGAAGAATCGGGCCCTCTTGTCCTACTGCACCCGCTCTCTACCTCTCAGACAGTTGCCCTCAATCCTCCGAGTAATCTCCACCCTAGCTGATAAGAAGTACCCATCTCCACCCCACGGACCATGTTGGCCCTAATTTCTGAATGCAACCCTGCAACAAACCTCCGCACCCTCTCTATATCAGTAGGAAGTATCATCAACGCATGGCGGGATAACTCAAAAAATCTCGCCTCAAAATCGGTCACAGACATCTGACCCTACTCAAGCTGCTCAAACTAGTATCGTAGCTCTTTCCTCTCAAATGATGGAATATACCTATCCAAAAATAACTGCGTAAACTGACCCCAAGGGATAGTAGGAGAACCGGCGGGCCTGCCAAGAACATACGACTCTCACTATCTATGGGCCCTGCCCTCCAGCTACAAAGTAGTGAAGTCAACCCCATGCGACCCCAATATCCTCATGTTGTGCAGTCTGTCCCTGCACCTATCAATGAAATCCCGAGAATCCTCATGATGCTCACCCCAAAGATAGGAGGGTGAAGTCTATTCCATCTGTCCAACAACTTCTATGGGACACCATCCACAGCTGGTCTGGGCTCGGGCACCATTGCAGTAATTGGCTGAGCCCCATCCGCGGGTAGTGCACCCAGAGTCTGATACACCACAGCTGCATGACCAGGAGCCTGAGTAGTAGGGGTCTTTGCTCCCCCTTCTGCCTGAGATGTAGCTTGATCCGCTAGAAATAAACCAACCTGAGTCATAGTGTCCATGAACAGCAACATACGGCCCATGACCTTCTAAAAACCCGGTGTTGTCATAAAGTCTGCCGGGGTAGGCTCTAGTGCGGGCACCTCGCCCTACTCCTCGATGACAAGATATCCCACATGATCCACCGGGGGGTGCTATAAGTCCAGCTCTAGGACGCCCTCGTTCCCTACCTCGGGTCAGTGCCCTCCTCTGGCCTCTGCCTCGGCCTCTAGCAACAGAGCGAGGAGCTTCGCCCGGGTCTGGAACATCTACCGTGCACATCCTTACCATCTGTGATAGAATAGAAGAGGGAAATTTTGTATACCAACCATTGCACGATAGGAAATGAATAAATAATAGTTTCTTAACACCCTATAGCCTTTTGAAGATAAATACAGACGTCTCTATACCGATCCTCAAGACTCTATTAGGTTCGCCCATAACTTGTGAGAATTACGTACCTAGTGCTCTGATACCATGTTGTCACAACCCAATTTCACCTCAGGTCGTGATGGCGCCCAACACCGTTATCAGGCAATCCAACACGGAAATATTAGTGAATTGTTTTTTTACTTAACTAAAATAGTTTCGACAATTTCTTAATTTGAATTTAAAATATGTGATAATTAGCAACGTACAGTAATAGTAATACAACCCAAAAGAATAGTCTTCTAATACGTGTGCCAAGACCTGGTGTTAAGTATGTGGGCAGCTAGTAGAATATACAAAACAATAACAATATTCTACTATTTGAAATAGAGTAGACATCCAACAGTAAAGAAAAGACTCTATCGGGCTTCTGAACGGCATAGAAGGGAGAAGCTCAACATAAAATCTCGACCGGATCAAGGGTATGCACCAACTTGGTAACTAGATGTACCTGCCTCGGATCCTGTACAATTAAGTACATAAGTGTAGTATGAGTACATAAATAATATGTACCCAGTAAGTATCCTGTCTAATCTCGAAGAAGTAAAGACGAGAGGTCGATTCGACACTTACTAGGGTCAAATAATATGATAAGTGATATACTAAGCATGGATAGCACAAATAATGAACAATTTACAGCATGAGGCAACATGTCTTTTGCTAGATGATATCATAGTTAGCCATTTACATTTTAGGGCATATAATTAAATTCTGCTCACAACAATATACCAAGCAATAAGAATATGCAAGTAGTCCCGAGGTCGTACGGTCCGATTCAACATAAAAATAAAGTGTGCACTACCAAAGGGTCGAACGGAGCGAACCATAGATGCATATATTACCCCGATCGTGAATCACACGTGCAATTCGGTCAAATGTATTTAAACACAACAACAGACAGACAAGAATATATATCATGAGAGCAATTACTCACGAAAATATCAACTTCTCTTTAAAAGGGCCAAGAAAATGATGTTCCTCTTATTAGACTCATTTACCACAATCAACATAATTTAAGCTTTCCCAAATTAATCATATAGTTACAACAACATCACATAAAGCATGCTTTTGAGTCCTAAAGTACCCGTACTTACGCATAATAGTGGCTACGCAAGGACTCTCATCACCTAGTGCATACGTAGACCCCGCATTTAGTGGTAAATTGTTAATTTATTACACCTATGGGGACAATTCCCTCTTATAAGGTTAGATAGGAGACTCACCTCGCTCCAAAGCGTACTTCTAATATCAAGAACGTGCTCGAACCCTCAATTTGGAGCTGTACAATCTGAAACTAATTAAATGACGTAGGAACTAGTCAATACAGGCTCAAGAGTATGTATTTTAATTACTAAAATAATTTCCCAACCCTAAATATAAGTTTCCTAAAATCTGACCCCGGGCCCAGGTGCCCGAATCCCGAAACTTTTTTAAGGAAGTTGTTCTTTATAACCTAAGGATCAATAATATCTGATTTCTATTTCATTTCATAACCAATTTCGCGGTAAAATCTAAGTTTTATCAAAACCTTAGGTTTTGCTCTAATCCATTGATTTTTATTAGTCTTTGTGTTTTAATTTACCCAAAAACTCGAGTATTAAACTTAGGAATACGGGGGATCAACTTATCTCATGATGCTAGGTGAAAATCTTCTCCCAAGAGCTCCAAAATTGCCTAATAAACGAGTGCAAAATGGGCAAAAATGGCTGGAGACCGTATTAAATTATGCTCATTTCTTCAACGATTTTTCAAATCTGTGGTCCTGGGTCGCACCTACGCCCACCACATCTGCAAAAAGGAGCCCGCTTCTGCAGAATCTCAACTGGTCCGCCGAGCCGCATCTACGAGTTGCAAGTCGCTTTTGCAAAAAAGCAGCCGCTTCTGCGGCTTTGGGCCTGGCCTAGCTTGGCCGCATCCGCGAGAGGTTGACCGCTTCTGCGGTCTCGCACCTGCGGCTGGCCAACCTCAGGTGCGGTTATGACAGATAGCTGGAGTTTTTGCCTTTCCCAAAATTTCCAACTTTACTCGAGCCTTTCCCGATTGACGCTCGGCGCCCCCGAGCTCCACCAAAACATACCAAAAAGTTTGAAATCATGTAACGGTCTTGCTCGAACCCTTGGAACGCTCGAAACAACACGAAATCGAAGAATCACCCCCTAAAACCAATTGAATCGAACTTATGAACTTCAAGTTCTTAAATTCACTTCAAACGTGCCATAACGTACTTAAACTACTCGGATTGACACCAAATTTTCCGGGCAAGTCTCAAATGTTATATTGGACCTGTACGGGGCTCTGTAATCAACATAAGAGCTTGATACCAACATGATAAAGCATTATAAAATCTCATTAAATCCTTAGAATTTTAGTTTTAACAATTTCTAACAAAAATTCATTACTCGGACTAGGGACCTCGAAACATATGCCCAGGTCCCCATATTTTTCTACGGACACTCCGGGATCATCAAAGTGCAAGTCCGGATCCATTTACTAAAAATATTGACCAAAGTCAAACTTAGCCTTTTAAGAAAATCTTAGGGAATAAAGTGTGCTTATTATAACTAAAACTCTCCCAAATTCCGAACCAACCATCCCCGCAGGTCGTAAATTAGTTAAGGCAAGTGCGGAAAGTCTTATTTAGATGGATAGGGTTCTAACAAGCAAAACGACCGGTTGGGTCATTACATGGCTCTAGGCTTTTGCTCATTTTCACTCACTCATTGGGTGAGTTTGGAGCTCTTGGAAGAGGACTTTCACCTAACATCTTGAGGTAAGCTCATCCTATTTATTTCTAAGTTTAATACTTGAGTCTTGGATAGATTAATACACAAAAATTAGGAAAAATCATGGGATTAGAGAAAAACGTAGGGGTTTGATAAAACTTAAATTTTACCACGAAATTTGATAAGGAATGAAATAGAAATCATATATTATTGATCCTTAGGTTACAGAGAACAACTTTTTTCGAAAAATTTCGGAATCGGGGCACATGGGCCCGGGGTCGGATTTTAAGAAACTTGTGTTTAAGGTTGAAAAATTACTTTAGTAATTAAAATGCGAACTCTTGAACTTTTATTGACTAGTTCGTACCTCATTTAATTAGTTTTGGATCATTCAGCTCTGAATTGAGGGTTTGAGCGCATTCTTGGTATTGAAAGCACGCTTTGGGGCAAGGTGAGTCTCCTTTCTAACCTTGTAAGTGGGAATTGTCCCCATAAGTGAGTTAATTAATCATGTGTTGCTAATTATGGGGACTACGTACGTACAAGGTGACGAGAGTCCGTGTGTAGCTACTATTATGTTAATTGTTCGGGCAATTTAGGACCCGTATCATGCTATGTTTGTAAATGTCTATATTCTTTCATGTTAATGAGATCATTAGGGACTTGTTAGAAGTTGGAAACAATCTGTTAAAACGCATGTACCCATTTGATAACTCGTGTGAATTTATTTGACTATAATTGTGCCTATGTGCCCCTTGATGACGATTAATATTTGTGGACCGGGCCGTACGACCTCGGCATAGCGTGCACATGACATTTATGTGAAATCTTGTCCATGACTTACTTTGTTAAATGCTCTGAAACGTAAATGGCTAACTGTGATATTATCTAGGCATGACTCATCACTTCTTGCTATAAACTGATATTATTTATGACATCCATGTTTAGTATAAAACTTTATTATATTACTTGACCCAAGTAAGTATCAAGTCGACCTCTCATTTCTACTTCTTCGAGATTAGGCGGGATACTTACTGGGTACATATTATTTATGTACCTCATACTATATTTCTGTACTTAATTGTACAGGATCTGAGGCAGGTACATCTGACTATCAGTCTGGTGCGCTTTCCTGATCATAGTTCGAGAATTCCACGGTGAGCTGCTCCCTTCCTATTCCGTTCAGCAGCTTGATGGAGTCTCTCTCTACTTTTGACTGTCTACTCTATTTCAGACAATAGGATAGATTTACTCTTTTGTATACTAGATGCCCACATACTTGTGATACCAGGTTTTGGAACACACATTAGTAGACTATTCTTTTGGGAATTGTATAATTATTTTTGGTACATTACTAATTATAACTTGTTTTAACTTCAAATTAAGAAACTACTATACTTGTTTTGGTAAAGTAAAATGATAACTTATTAATATTTTCGCGTTGGCTTGCCAGACAATGGTGTTGGGCGCGATCACGACTTATAAAGAAATTGGGTCGTGACAAAGATCTTACTTCGATAATAACATACGTTATATACAAAACTTATACATAAATAATATAAAATAAATTAACACATATAAAATATAAGAAAATATACATAAAAAATACATCTTCAATTACGATGACACTTAGACATGTGAAATATACATAAAAAAATATATCTTAAATTTAATTAAGATGGAACTAGATATAAATATACAAAAAAAATACATCCTGAATTAAAATGACAGTTGACATATAAAATATATTTGAAATATACATTAAAAATACATCTTAAAATAGGACGACACTTCACAAATAAATATACAATATATATATTGAATTAAGGTGATACTTGATATACGAAGTATAAAAGACGTACAAATCAATACATCTTGAATTTAGGTGTCATTCTCATATGCATCAGATTTTTGAAAATGGAGTGAAGAAGATGAATGTTGGAAGGGAGAATGGAGATGGAAAAAAAGTACTTCCTGTGATTAGTGCAGTCAGTTAACTTATCAAATATTGAGCTTAATTTTTATAATATGCTAATAATAAAGAAAAAAAAGTGCTCTTTATGGAATAAACAAGAAATGATGCACTTTAGAAAAAAAATCTATACAATATTAAAAGCACGAAGGCCTTAGCGAAATGTTGTTCGTTTTTTTGCCCCTTAAAAATAAATTTTATATTAGATAAAATCGTCATTTTATGTTTTCTTCCTAATATTAGAAATTTTAAATAAACTAAATTAATGCATTAAATCCTTCCTTATTTGAAGTATATACGCAAAATCCTAATATTAAATATCTTGGAGAATTTCTTCCTTAATTAAAAAGTAACGTTTGGAAAAGTTTAACCAAAAAGCCTTTTGACACTTAGGACTCCTTTTTTTTAACCACTAAGAACTCATTTTACGGATAGGAGTCTTTGGTCTTCGTTAAAGAAATATAATGATTAGTTTTAGCAACACAATTAACTCAAAACAGGAAACTAATATTGCAGATAATGCAATCTCAACTGTTCTAAGAACATATCAATCGTGTAGGTTTGTTTTCAACAATTAAACAGACTATTGTTTCTGTCATCTTATCCATGAAATAATATAAAAAAGATAAAGATGAGAATGAAGCAAGTTAGAAAAACTTAGAGCAAATTGATTTACAAACGGATACTCCCAAAAAAGGTAAACGAAAAAAATAACCACTATAAATAAAAAATAACCATTCAAGTTCTCCCTAGAAAAAGCTCTTGAATTTTTAAAGACAATGTGTTTTTGCTGAAACTAAAAAGGAAGCATAATAAAAAATCTTCAATTTCATGAGATTAAATTTTTATTTTATAACTCAAATATAATGTTTAATATAAACATTTATTCATCAAGATAGGATATTCACACAACGAACGAATGTATATTTCAAATATTATACAAAAAATTAATAAAGAGAAAATATTATTCGAGTAGGAAAGGAGTTCAAAAGTTATTTATATTTTTTATATTATTGTAAAAGTACTAAACCCCAATGCAAAAAAATAAAATAAATAAATTTTCTAATATTAAGACCAAATAAATAAGTCTTTGAATTAATTACTCCCTCGGTTTCAAATTATATAAAACCTTTTAGTAAATTATATAAACTTTGGCATAAAATTTTAAATATTTTTTTTCATCATATTGACATGAAAATATTACATCTTAATAGAATTATCGATTTAATATAATTCAATTTAGCTTCAAAGATTAGTCAAAACTCTTAAAAAGCAAAAAGATTCCCATAAATTAGAAAGGAGGGAGTAATTATCCAAATAATCAATTTATTTCTTTTTTAAAATCATCATATAATAAAATAATTTTTTAAATTGATAAAACTTATAAGGTACATAAATTTATTTTCACAAGAAAAGCATTGACGGTTAAAAAAATAAAAAATAGAGCAAAAGTGAATGTGTTATTTGTTTTTCGCATTAGGTAACAAAAACAACAAGGATCTCCATAAGATATCCACATATGTCCTAAGAAATTACAATAATGCATATGTAAGACAAAATTTCTTTATTTATTGAACTAGCAAAATTGAATCAATATTAATATTTTTTAGGAGCTTAGGTCTTTTTCGTTATCTTTTGTTTAATAACTCAAACAAATAATTTAATATAATTACCCATTTAAAAAAATTTATATACTCATAATATCGGTACATGCGCAAAGCGCATACCCTAAGACTAGTTGTTAAAAAAGAATCCAGCATGTAAACAAAACTCTTTCTTCTTTTGATATCTGTTGATCAGCCCAATAAGGAAAAGGTATTGGGCTTTTTTTTCTCTTTTTGGGGAGAAATTAAAAAATAATCAGATTTACAAGTGGTCATTGAAAAATAGCGACATTTTTCAAAGTAATCGAAATTAAGCCACTTCTCATGTAAAGATAAATTTGAACGAAAACACTCTTCAAAATCCGAAAAAATACTCCAGTATAACTCCGTTATATTATACTGGAGTTCCAGTATAATATATCGATCTAGCATAATATATTAAAACTTTTCGCGTGTTGGAGTTCTGGCATAATATGCTGGAAGTTCATACACAGGTGCATCAATCTCCAGTATATTATGCTGGAACTTTTCGTGTTGCAGCAAAATAGTGGCTATTTTTCAATGACTTTACAAATACCGACTATTTTTAAAATACTAGTCCAAAAACTAGCTAGCCCATGCTATTTTTACCTCATTTTATTTTAGCCTGCTCCGAAATCCCACACTTGAATGAAATATCTTTGTAAAACTTAGGTTTAGTCGAAGTAGCCCCAAATTGATATGTTACCAAAGTTCTTCTCTTTTCATTCAAAGAAACCAAGATACAATCTTTCTTGTTTGCGTCTTTGATTTAAACCAAATTGAGCTGAGTTCCATTCTCAACAATTTGAGAGTTTGTGTATATAGTTAAAACAGGGCCTACATGATTCTACAATTTGATCGAGACCAGGGAGTTGCCTCGAAGTTCGACCTCGTAGTGAATCAGACCAAAGCACAAGGATAAGGTATCAAGTTCGAGAAATGAGGTGACTGTCGAGATCGAGGCCAATAACGATCGACACTAAATAAAGCAGACTTCGAGCAAAGAGTAATAACAAAAAGGTGAGATATCCGCGACTGGTCGAACATCATGGCAGAAGTCTCAGAACAGATCAAATCAAGGGCGCTTGTTTAGGCTAATTATGGGATTTACTTCCGTAATTATAATTATACCATAGATAGGAATCCTCTACTATATAAAGAGGGTACTAATCATTTGTAAGACTCGTTTTTATCATAGATAAAAGCAATACAACATTTTCTATGTAGCTCATATTCTTATTCATCAACTTGTTATACTTTTAATTGTTCTTGCACCAATTAGTTCGAGTGTACTCAAGCTCGAGGGCTGAATTCCATTCAAATACTGGTTTGCTTTATCTTATCTTCAATTTCCATTATTAATCTTCATATTCATTAATTGGTATTAAACAAAATTACGTGTCCTTAAAACCATATTATAAGTTTGATTGTTATCCAATATTTAGAGTAAATAGTTTGGCGCCCACCGTGTGGCTAAGGATAATAGTAATTGCCTGGTATTAATTTTTAAAACACACACTACTTTACACTTGTTCTTTTGAGTGTTTTTGATTTCAGGATCAACATGTCTAACTTGCAAGCAGTACCCATTCTCGCCGATAATGGCCTCGGTTTCTATGGAGAAAATGATATAGCCACCCCAGGGATCGAAATGCCTCAAGATGGCCACGAGGGAATACCAGTCGCAGACCCCATCAATGTCAGTTCGTATGTCACCCTATATTCAAATTTGAGTGTTGATCCTGAAGGTAGCGTATGCAGGGAAGTTCGATCAGGTGGTCGAGGTACACAAGGCAAAGAAGACAGTGTAGTTAGATTCCAATTGATATTTGAAATGCTACAGGCTTAACAAGCCGATATAACGCAACTACAGAATTAGCATCGAGCACCAAGTGGGATCGAACCAGAGCCTGAAGCAGAAACGATTCGTAGGGCCGAACCTATACTAGAAAGATCGAGTGCCAATGATTCGGGGGTGACCCTGCTATTTTGAAAATGCCCTAGGAACTCACTAAACAGATTGAATCAGGAGAAAAGAAAATTGATGTAAATGATAAAAAGTTAGAAACATACAATTCCCGAGTTGATTAAATACCGGGGGCACCACCTATTCTAAAGGGTTTGGATTTGAAAAAGTTTGTGGAGAAGCCTTTCCCCCAAGTGCGGCTCTGAAGCCTATCCCAAATAATTCCGCATGCCAGAAATTACCAAACATAATGGAACAACCGACCCTAATAAACATGTCACTTCTTTTACGCGCGCAATAAAGGGGAATGACTTAGAAGATGATGAGATTGAATCTGTTCTATTGAAAATTTTTGGTGAAACTTTATCGAAAAAGGCAATGATATGGTACCACAATTTTCTGCCCTATTCTATCGACTCATTCCCATGTTTGCAGACTCCTTCGTGAAGGTGCACGCCGGATCAATAAAGGTTGTGACTAGGAAGTCAGACATCTTCAAAGTAAGACAAAAGAACAACAAAATGATAAGGAAATTCGTATCTCGATTCCAGATGGACCGCATGGACCTACCTCCGGTCACAAATGATTGGGTTGTTCAAGCTTTTACTCAAGGTTTGAACAAATGAAGTTCGATAGCATCACGATACCTAAACATAATTTAATTGAATATCCAACTGTAACCTAGGCTGATGTACATAATCGATACCAATTTAATAGTAGGGTCGAGGATAATCAAATGGTAACTCCTTCCGATTCTATTTACCCAAATAGGCCCGTTGGTAGAATTCAAAGGGACATTGATAGAGAACCCCGATCAAATAGAGATCGGTATCAACCAAACATCACAGATTGTATAAACAGTAGCCTAGGACGTAATTCCTGTTCGAAATGATTGAAGGAATGATCGAAGATAAATCTCCCGAAGGATCATGAGTAAAAGTGGCTTTGATAAACATGTCGAGCTCACAGAAGCCCCACGAGGGTCAAAATATAACTTTAGCATCGATGCATCAGGTATTGTATCAACCATCAGACAGATCAAGGATACTAGATGGCCAAGACCCCTACATACCGATCTAGCTCAAAGGAACCCTAATCAAATATGCAAATACCATGGTACCCATAGTCACAAAACCGAAGACTGCAGACAACTAAGGGAGGAGGTAGCTCCCTTATTAAACAAGGGTCATCTTCGAGAATTGTTAAGTGATCGAGTTACAAATCACTTCATAGACAGGGATGCAAATAGGAAAAACAAACAGGAAGAACCACAACATGTAATTCATATGATCGTTGATGGAGTCAATTTACCGATATTTAAACGCACCAAGATGATAATCACGAGGGAGAGTAGAACTTGGGACTATTTACCAAAAGAAACGTTGTCTTTCAACGATGAGGATATAGAAGGGATCGAACAAGCTCATAATGATGCACTGGTAATATCTATCTTTATCAATAAAATTCAAGTTAAATGTGTGTTGATTAATCCAGGTAGCTCGGAAAATATTATTAGATCAAGGGTCGTAGAGCAACTCGGCCTCCAAGATCAAATTGTGCCCGCAACTCGGGTACTTAACGACTTCAACATGGAAAGTGAAACCACCAAAGGGAAAATCATGCTACTAATAAATGTGGCCGAGAGCATCCAAGAAACAAATTTCCATATGATCGAAGGAGATATGAGGTACAACGCATTGCTCGGGAGGCCTTGGATCCATAACATGAGGACAGTACCCTCGATGCTTCATCAATCTCGAAAGTTCCCAACATCAGAAGGAATGAAAATGGTGTACGATGAACAACTTACTGCCAAAAAATGTTTTCAATCGATGAAGTAGTATCGATATCGATGCTCATCAACAAATATATCGGAGTTAAAGGGAAATCAAGAAGTCAAATAGTAACCACAGTCACTAGCCTCGCTCGATCGGAGTAGAAGGAAACTTTCGAGGATGATAATTATATGATACCTAGAACATTCATAATCCCCAACGATTCTGATGCAACAAATTCAACGGTCGAAGAGCTAGAACAAATCATATTGATTGAGCATCTGCCTGATAAAAAGGTGTACCTAGGAACGAGGTTAACCCTCGAGCTTTGGAAAAAACTCATTTAATTCCTTTTAGATAACATGGATTATTTTGCTTGGTCCCACCTAGATATGACAGGGAGCCCGCATGAGATCACTACACATCGACTGAGCTAGGATCCGAAGTTTTGTCCAGTAAAGCAAAATAGAAGACCCTAATCCAAGGTAAAACATGCGTTCATTAAGGAAGAGGTAAAAAAACCTCTCAATATAGGATACATTCGGGAGGTAAAATATCCCGAATGGTTAGAAAATGTAGTCGTAATCCTAAAAGGGGAAACAAAATCATAGACTATAAAGATTTAAACTAGGCATGCCCTAAAGATTCCTTTCCTTTGCCGAAAATCGATCGCATGATCGATGCCACGGCTGGACACGAGATCCTTATATTTTTCGATGCCTACTCCGGGTACAATCGAATACAAATAAACCAAGAAGATCAGGAAAAGACTTTGTTCATCACTAAGTATGACACCTATCAACGCCTAGTAAATCGAATGTTCGAAGAACAAATAGGTAAATCAATGGAGGTTTATATTGATGATATGCTAGTTAAGTCCCTGCTAGCAGAGGACCATTTAAAACATTTGCAGAAGACCTTCGACATACTGAGAAAGTACAACATGAAACTTAACCCGGAGAAATGTGCATTCGGGTTGGTTCGGACAAGTTCCTCGGCTTTAAGGTATCAAATCAGGGAATTGAACTCAACCTCAATAAAATCAAGGTAATCAAAGACATCACAATTGTTGATAATGTTAAGGTTGTACAAAGCTTAACAAGACGCATAGCCACCCTGGGTCAATTTATTTCGAGGTCCTCAGATAGGAGCCATTAGTTCTTCTCACTGCTTAAGAAAAAAAAAGCAATTTCGTAGGGACCCCAGAATGTCAACAGGCTTTGGAGGAACTCAAATGATACCTGTCGAGTCTTCCATTGTTTCATACCCCGAAGATGGACAAGCAACTATACCTATACTTAGCGGTCTCGAAGATAGCGGTAAGTGGGCCCTTAGTTTGAGAAAAGCAAGATACATAATTTCCTATTTATTATGTTAGTTGAACCATAGGTGAAGCTGAGATTCAGTATCTACACTTAGAAAAATAAGCGCCACTACGAAATTAAAACCGTATTTTTAATGTCACCCAATTTGTGTTGTAACCACCTACCCCCTTTGCAACATTTTGCACAAGCCCGGAATCCTAGGTCGATTGGCCAAATGGCTCGTCGAGATCAGCGGGTACGATATCAAGTATCAACCCCAAACGACCATCGAGTCTCAATTCTTGGCAGACTTCGTGGCTGACTTCACGCCAGCCCTCGTACCTGAGGTTGAAAAGGAAATATTATTAAAATCGGGTACATCATCGAGGGTATGGACCCTCTTCATAGACAGCACTTCGAACATGAATAAGTCCGGGCTAGGCATCATTTTGAAGCTACTCATAGGTAATAAAATTAGACAGTCTATCGAAACTTTGAAATTAACTAATAATGAGGCTGAGTATGAGGCCATGATTGCAGGTCTCGAGCTGGCTAAGAGCTTGGGAGTAGAGGTCATCGAAGCCAAGCGCGATTCCCAACTTGTGGTAAATCAGGTTAACAACTTTCGAGGTTAGAGAATATCAAATGCTGAGGTACTTGGACAAATTAAAAGTGTCTCTAAATTGATTTAAAGAATGAACCCTGCAACACGTACCTCGAGAATAAACTAGCGAGGCTGATGCCCTTGCAAATTTGGGTTCATCGATCGAAGGTGATGAACTTAGCTGGGGACTGTCGTGCAACTTTTGAGGTCAGTAAACAAAGAAGGACAGGCCCAAATTAAATCCACAAGTCTATCTTGGTATTGGAGGAATATGTATATCAAATACCTAAAGAACAGGAAGCTTCCATCGGATCCTAAAGAATCAGACTCTATGCACGAAGGTCTCACAATTCACATTGGCCGAGGATGGAACACTGTATATGAGAACATTCTATGGACCGTTAGAAAAATTTTTGGGACTAGGAGACACTGCCTACGTTCTACAGGAAATTCACGAGGGCACTTGCAAAAATCATTCCGGTGCGGAGTCATTGGTTCACAAAGTCATCAGAGCAGGATACTATTGGGCCGATATGGAAAAGGACACTAAAGAATTTGTTCGAAAGTGCGACAAATGTCAAAGGTATGCGCCGATGATCCACCAGCCCAGAGAGAAACTCCACTCAGTCCTATCCCCATAGCCGTTCATAAAATGGAGATTGTATATCATCGCCCCCTACAATTAGTCCTAGGTAAAGCCAAATTCATTTTGTTTATGATTGACTATTTCTTTAAGTAGGTTGAAGCACAGGACTTCGAGAAATTCAGGGAAAAATAAGTCATAGAATCTAGGACCATATTATATGCCGATACAAAAATGCCTGTCAAGATCGTATGCGATATTGGAAAGCAATTCGTCGGCAGCAAAGTGACAAAGTTTTTTGACGACCATAAAATAAAAGGGATTCTGCCGATGCCGTATCATCCTAGTAAGAATGGATAGGCCGAATCGACAAATAAGATCGTCATCCAAAATCTAAAGAAAAGATTGAATGAAGCTAAAGGAAAATGGAGAGAAATATTGCCCGAGGTCCTTTGGGCGTATCGAACAACGTCGAAATCTAGTAAGGGGGAAACACCGTTCTATTTAGTCTATGGTGCCTAAGCTATGATTCTGATCAAAATCGGGGAATCTAGCTTTAGGTTTTGGTATGAAATAGAAGAGTCAAATCACGAGGTTATGCATACAAGTCTCTAATTGCTAGATGAAAGACGAGAAGCCACCCTCGTATGAATGGCCGCACAGAAACAATGAATAGAAAGGTGTTACAACCAAAGAGTCAATCTTTGATATTTTAAAATATAGGACTTAGTTCTGAGAAAGGTTACCCTCAATACTCGAGACCCCAACGAAGAAATACTTGGCACAAACTGGGAGGGACCGTATCAGATCCTCGATATTGCCGGAAAAGGATCCTACAAACTTGGCACGGTGGACGGTGGGAAACTACCAAATAGTTGGACCATATCACTCCTTAAACGATATCACTGTTGAAGTACGACTTTCTCTATTTTCATTTACATTTTATACTAATCAGTTGCAGGTTTTCAATCGACGACATCAAAGGATTCTTCATCACAAAGTCCTTAGGTCTGAAAGCACGCGTCACACTCGTTTTCTCTTAGACCAATTTTTGTCCCAAATGAGTTTTTTCCGGCAAGGTTTTTAATGAGGAAAAATCATTGTTCGTACTAATTTAGAGAAATTCAACAGTATCTTAGGCTTTACTATAATTAACCTTGAATATTGGGGGGTGGGGGGCATCACCTCGGATGTCGACTTTGTTACAAGAATGATACTTCCATACTCTGTGTCGACATGATCTCGATAGGTAAAACTTTGTAAGGGCAAAACGGTCAAATAAACCGTGTCCATGTAGATTACTCGACCCCTAAGGGAAAACATGTACACATGTATAATCTATTGAGAGAAGTATTTTTCCTTGCCAAATATCATGCCTTAGAGAAATTTTTACTTTACAAGTTTATAGTTTTGGTCCATTGTGGAAACAGCTTAAGGGCTGATCATAACTAAAGTTCAAACAACTTATCCCGTACTAAGGGACTGTCGTCCGAAAAATTGGCGTAATCAAATTATTAAAGTCTCAAGATCATAAGACCTTAAAAAGGCAACCCTACTTTTTGTAGGTCATGACCACCCTACTCGCACTACAAAAAAGGATAGATTTGAGGGGGGGGGTGTCATATTTTGGGGGTTATGGGTAACCTTGCAAATTGCATCAATTTGTCGAGGTTTTGACAACGGACATAAATTAGTTCAATTTTGTGGAGATTTCAAAACTTCATAATAATAGTACCACACTGTTATACCATATTTGAAGGTTTAAGATTACTAACTTCAGTTGTGGGGTAATTTTCTTATTATTAAAATAAAAAATAAAAAGGTTATAAAACTCTGCTTATTTTTTGAAAAAACTTCGCATAGAACATCATTGACAAATAAAACTTTCTTTTATATTGAAGTTTCTATTTTCCCCCACTTATTTAGTGTATCGGCTCTCGTACTTCAACTATAACTAGAAAAAGTGGCAATAACGTATATATTCTCCTCCTCCATCCCCTCTTTCTGATTAGGGTTTTTTTGGTTTATAGATCCCCTCTCTCTGCTGCTTGTTATGAAAATTAACTATATATTATTTTCTATAATTAAATTTTTTGCTTTGATTCCTAATTTATTTTTTCTTTCCTCTACGTTTCTGGAAATAACTTGGATATAAAGAGCTCTTTAAATTGTTGGAGTAGATTGTGAAAGTAGTAGAATCTGAAGGTACGCATTGACTTGGAGGATTACTTTTTCGAGGGCATTGACAGATATGATTCTCTTTCTTGATTGATGTCGGTTGGTCTTTGATTAAACATAAAATTTTTAATGGATAAATCTTGGACTGAAAAGATAAGGAACACAAATGAGTACTTACTTGGGTTGGATGAATTTTTAGAGCTCGAATTTAATAATTCAGCTGCAGGAGATACAATAAAATATCCATGTCCTAAATGTGGTTTTGGCAAGTAGAAAACTAGAGATATAGTGCACTATCATTTGATTTGCGAGTCTTTCCCTCAAAATTATGTTATTTGGGATCTTTATGGTGAGAAACGGGTAATAGAGGCGGCGGAGTCATCTGAAAATATAAATATAATGCAAGAGACATTTTACCCAGAAAATCCAATAGAAACAATGATTCATGATGAATTTGGGTACCATAGTTACCAAGTTGCTGATGTAGAGATGTCTCACCATTGGGTGCAGATGAAATATTAAATAGGGATCATAGGGATGATCCGAGTGATTTTTACGAGTTTCTCAAAGATGAAAATGAAACACTGTATGAAGGCAGCAAGTACGCGAAGCTGGAGTTTCTAATAATATTTTATCTTATAAAGGTCATGTGTGGATTAAGTGATAAGTCATTGACTATGATACTTGATTTGTTGAGAGATACATTTGAAAATGCAAAGTTACCTCCTTCCTTTTATTAGGCCAAAAAGATTATTAACAAACTTGGCCTTGACTATATCAAGATACCCGTATGTTCAAATAATTGTATATTATATTGGGAAGGTGATTCAGAATTGGAAGCATGTAAGTATTGTGATACATCTAATGGGACCCCAAGAAGAAGAAAAAGCAAGTTGGAAAGGTTTTGTGTTACTTTCTATTAAAACCAAGGTTGAAAAGATTATATATGTGTCATAAGACTACTGAGCACATGAGATGGCAAGTTTCCGGGAGTAACAATGATGGGTTGATAAGACATAAAAGGGCTGGTGAGGCCTGGAGGACATTTGGTTTGAAACACTGAATTTGCTTCAGATTCTCGAAATGTTCGCTTAGGCCTTGCTAGTGATGGTTTTAATCCTTTTGGAACAATGATAACTACCTATAGTATTTGGCCCGTTTTCTTGATTCCATACAACCTTCCTCCTTGGATGTGTATGAAGCACACCTCCTTCATCCTATCAATGATCTTTTCAGCAAGCAAATGCCCGAAAATAATATTGATGTGTACTTACAACTCCTCTTGAAAGAATTATATGAGCTATGGAATGATGGTGTGAAAACCTTTGCTTCCTCATCAAAAAATTTTTTTAGAATGCGAGCAACACTTATGTCGACAATTAGTGAATTTTTTGGGTTAGGTATCCTACATGGCTGGAATATATATACTGGATTTGCTTGCCCAACTTGTAACTTCGACACAGAACTTTGTCATCTTCGTCACAGTAAAAAGTTGTGTTTTATGGGTCATCGACGCTTTCTGAAAAGAAATCATAGATTTAGATTAAATCGAGTTCGCTTTAATGGACAATATCATATATACATTGCCCCATGATAAATCAAAATGAAAAGATCATATTAATGCCCGGAAAGATTTAAGAGATATGGGCATAATGCATGATCTTTGGCCAGATGATAATGGAACATATCACCTTGCTGTATTTTCGCTTATACTGCTTGTTGATACCCAATTTTTTTCTATTTATTTTTATAGAAATATATTCTTCTAAAATAGTGTATATATATATATATATATATATATATATATATATATATATATATATATATACATACATATATAAACATGCACAAGGTCTTTATAATTTTTTTTATAATTTTAAAAGGTCTTAAATTAATTTATTTCTTCCCTTTTAACTTATAAAATCTCCAATAACTATCTTTCAAATTATTTTTGTGATAATTCAATCATATAAACCTTATATTTATGCCAAAACATTTTTTAAATATTTTGTTCATTTTTTATAATTGCATTTATGTTTTTAAAAACTAATTTGTATATCATTGCAATAGTGGCTCTATCAATGTATAATTATATTTATATGATCTTCTGTATTTTTAAAATGTTAAATATCAATTTTAAATTATTTTAGTATGCAAAATTATTTTTTTAAAAATTATCTGTTATTTATTATAAATTATATGGGGATAAATAGGCTATTTAAAATCAAGCCAAATTACATTTTAATTTTAACCTCAATTGAACCCAATATCCCAACAAATTTTGGATTAACTAACCCGACCTAGGCCCTAATTACCCCTACCCGACCCAAAACCTATCAAATCCTGGCCGTTGATCTAAAAGATCAACAGCCCTCATTCAGTCTTGCCTTGTTTATTCCAAACGACCCCCAACCCTAACCATTTTTCCCACATTCATCCTCTCCTCTCTCAAAACACTCTCAACCTGACCCTAGCCCTTCAACCACCGACCTCTCTTCTCCGGTCATATCCAGTGATCTCTCATCATCTTCTAAGTCTCTAATGGCTTCTCTCATGCCATGCCTGCCTTCTCTAAGGTCTTCAAGGGTCCAAGGCCATGCCAACTAGCATCTAGGGTTCATCACTTGTCTTTCTTGGCTACTCCAATATGATTTCGAGCAAAATCATGCAATATTTGTTGCGATCCTTGGGATCCTAGACAGGTTCTTTCATCTTTATATGATTTTCTTCTGAAATCCTAATTTCTTCCTATGACGACTTGAGTTTATTTCTTTAATTTTTTACACCGTCCTTGGAACTCTTTACAAGAATCATTGATTGCAGGTGCTTTTCACCTTCTTCTAAAAATTAGGGTTCTGGAACTTCTTTTAAAATTTTGTTTAATTGATTCTTTGGTTTAAACTTCTATTTTTTGCATATTTTTGACTGGTTCTATGATTTTACTACCTCTTCAACTTATCTATGATGAAAGCCCTAATTTTCTAGGTTTCTTCATTTGGTTCTGTGTATTAGCACGACTAACCGTTTCTTATTTGAGTTTCTGTGACTATCTTTCCTTGAATATATTCCTACTGAGTTTTTAGCCTAACTTATATCAACTCTATGTGCTTGTGTTCATCTTGACTGTTCATGACTTGCCTCTTTCTATCAGTGTTGTTTAACCTTTATATTTGCTATGTCTTGTTATTCTTATCTTACTCTGTTTATATGCTAAACACTAACTCATGACTTCCTCTTTGATTGATTTTGGGTTCTCTTTCACTTTGTGTTTACTATCTCTTCAATGGTATGTTCTAATTTCAATTCAAGTCTTAAAATAATATGCTTCTACAATTACTTCAATTTGTCATGTTTTTCTTATGCTTCTATCTATGTTTTTGTTGTTCAACTTGCAATTAACATGTCTACTTCACTGTCTTCTTTACTTCATACTTCTGAATATACCCCCATAGAATTAGCCTGCTCACGAATCCCTTTCTAGTATACCCTACTGTGACTATGTTTCTCTAATTCCTAGCATAGACCATCTTGTGTAAAGTAGTTGGCTATCCTAAGTCTGTTTGATTCTGTATTAACTCTGAAGTTCATTTTGTACCTTAAAAACCATTAAACCCTTTTCAAAGCTTCTCTGATCCTGTACACACGTGCATCTGTGATTACTGTATGCCCTATACTTACCCCCAAATCCCCATTATCCCTGGTTGGATGTGTGTACAAGTTTGATTCCATGTATGGAAGTGCTGATTAACCTCTTCTGGTTCTGTATTTGGTTTGATTGATTGTTAGTCACCTTACCCTTTTCAAATTGTCTTATTTAATAACTCCCTATGTTTTTTTTACAAAACTGTTTCATGAAAATCTCTTTTAACACTATTTTCCTACTGAAACCTTTTTGAAACTATGTCAAGCACTATTACTCTACTCCTAAGTCACTAGGTTCTGCCCCTTCTAGTGTGTGTACTGCCTTGGGTCTTTTTGAGAACCCTTTGAACTCTGGCACACTGTGGCTGGCCCTTCCACACTATACTTACTCAATTTGGTTACCAAATCTTGGTATGAGCACTGCCCGGGATCCTTGAGACCCTTAGGGAACTCTGACACACCTAGACAATGTTATTATCTATGAAATTGGCATTTAAGGCTGTTGGTGGTTCGAGAAATCACTTGGGCATGCTTCAGGATCCCTATAGTATAACTTTTTCTTTTTCTTTATCAATGTAATTCATTCATCTGGTCTGTAATAATTTGTGAACGAATATTGTGGTGATTAGTTGAAAGGGGTGGGTAGGTACATATTTGTGGGGTAATATGGGTAGAAACCATGCCTATAGGATCTCATATTTGATATGTCTGCCATACCATATTAGAAACCATGCCTATATGACTGCATATATTTTCTATGCTTGCCTACATGATAGAAATCATGCCTATATGTTTTACAATCAACTTCACAAATAGATATCTTACTTAAGCATGTGATCAAGTTCAAGTTTGTGTTCAATGGTTGCTTACATTTATTTCCACTAGAAATCATGATTATAAGTTTATAAATAACTAGAAATCATGCTCATAGGGGATGACGCCATAAATTATGCCTATAGATCTAAAAATCAGTTTAGTTTAAATAAGTCAATCCAGTTCATGATTAGTTTACTTCGAAGTTCGTCTAATCAATGGTTTGTTTTTTCCTAAAATGTATTATCTCAAATACTGCTCTAATTCACTATTAGAAAGCATGCCTATAGGAACTTAAGAGTTTGTTTAAAAATATGCCCACTGTTTTACTATATCAAACGTACTTATCATGCTCTTAGGACATCAATATTCAGCGTTTAGCCAAGCCTATATGAAATTTTCAAATTCTGCAACTCTGAAACTGTTTTTTGTACTTAACGTTGTTCTGATTAACAGGCTTAAAAATCAGTAGGCAAACTGATAAGGCCATTACTTCTGAGTTTATCAAATAAACCGCCTATCTCCTATGTCTTGATATTCACTTAGTCATCATGTCTTAGGATACTGTTTAACAATACAACCCTTATTTGTGTTTGAGTCGTACTGCTTATGTGCATTGTTTGTAGAGGTAAACTTGTCACGACCCAAACCCCACTCCGGTCGTGATGGCGCCTCTCGTGAAGATACGACCAATTAGACCATTTCAAAACACCTCATTTAAGAAAATAGACAGTTCATAAGCAGTTTAAATATGATTTCATGATATTAATTAGCGGAAATACAACCCAACACAGCCCTAATCGGGGTGTCACAAGTCACGAGCATCTATTAGAGTGTAAATCCAACTACAAGGTCTAAAATATAGTACACCGAAATAATGAAAAAAAGAGGGAAACGATGCTGCGAACGCTGGAAGTCACCTCACTAACTCCTACAACTCTGCCTCTGATTAGCCAAAACCCGCTAACGGGTGGATGGATACCTGCATCTGCACACGAGGTGCAGGGAGTAAAGTGAGTAATCCAACTCAGTGAGTAATAAAGGTAAATAACAACTGCGCAGTAAGAAATCACGTATAACAAATCATCATGCTGTATAGAGCAGAGTAAAACCATTTTAAGAAAAATAGTGAAATTGTGAAATCTTTAGAGAAACATCTTAGCTCAGTTTAAACCTCTTTTGAAAATGACTTTTTCAGCGGTCATGAAAATGAATGCAAACAAATAGTGCAGATAAGCACAGAAATCTGCCTCTCGGCACAACACTCAGCCATTAGAGAATGTCAGGTAATCAGGTAGATATTGTATGAAGTAGCACAGACAACAGATAATGGCAGACAAAGGAAATAAAGTAAATACATAGAACAGTACTAGTACCGCTGCGACGTGCATCCCGATCCATTTATCATCGACGACGCTCACTAGGGGTGTGCAGACTCCGGGAGGGGCACCTTACAACCCAAACACAATATTAAGCCATCTCGTGGCATCAAATCTAGGCCCTCGGCCTCAAATCAGATCAGTATCTCATTGCTGCAGCATGTAGCCCGATTCAAAAGTATCCTCACAATACAGGCCCTCGGCCTTACTTAGTCAAAAATCACATAAGCCACTAGGGCAAAAGTAAAATATGATGCTCAGCCCAAATATTATTAGAAATATCTTTTCAAGTGTTAAAGCAAAATAAACTTGGCTGAGTATTAAAAACAGTGGAAAATATATGACTGAGTTCAAGTATAAAATCAAAATAATGAGGAAATATCAACAACAATCCCCGAATGGTTCAAATAGCTGGCACGAAACCCAAATATGGCAATCAGCCCAAATTATGATGATAACAAGTAAATTTTAGTCAAGTACGTAGTAAATTCATCAATATGGATGGACCAAGTCACAATCCCCAATGGTTCTCTACCACACACTCGCTATCCGGCGTGCAAGTCACCTCAATATAGCACTACGATGTGCAAATACAGGGTTTCAAACCCTCAGAATATTATTTACAACAATAACTCACCTCGAACCGGCGAATTCTCTAGCTCGCGATGCCTGTGCCCCTCAAATTGGCCTCTTCGCACGTCGAATCTAACTAAAACCAGAACGAATATGTCACAATATGCTAAGGGAACAAAACCCAATCGAAAATAATAAAAAATATTAAAATTCCCGAAATTAGTAAAACCTGAGCCCCGGGCCCACTTCTCGAAACTCAAAATTTTTCACATCAACGGGTTCCTTATCCTTCCACGAGTCCATAAATATCAAAAAATCTAAATTCCGACATCAAATGGCCATTCAAATCCCAATTTAAAATCTCAAAATCCCAAGCCCCAATTCTTCCATTTTAAGCTAAATTTTCATGAATTTCTAGGTGGATTTCACAATATAATCGAGTTTTAAGACCAAGATTCTTAACTCAAGTCAATTTCTTTTGAATCCCTCTTTAGTTTCCTTCAAAAAACTCCAAAAACGAGCAGCCATGGCGAAAATAGACCCAAAAATGCGGACAAGACGACTAAAAACATTCTGCCCAGCACTCAAAATCCTTCTTCGCGATCGCGGCACAAGCCTCGCGATCGCGAAGCACATTTTTAATTTCCCAAAATTTAACTTAATGCGAACGCGACCCTATCTTTGCGAATGCGATGCACTAGACTTTACACTTATGCGAACTCATTCCCTCACACGCGAACGCGAAGAACAATAGCTCTTGGACCTCATCTCTTTATACGCGAACGCGACAGCGATCGCGAAGAAAGAACCCCTAACCTTCCGCGAATGTGATCCCATTAATGCGAACGCGAAGGTCTAATTCTTGGACTTCCAAAATCCTTCTAAGAGATCACAACTGGCCCCACGCTATCGCGAAGGCCAATTTCTCTGCAACATCTGAACAACAATTTCTGCAACTCTCAAAGCCAAAAATGGTCCGATTGACCCCCGAAACTCACCCGAGGCCCCCGAGACCTCAACCAAAAGCATGAACACATCCTAAAACCTCATTCAAACTTGTTCCAATCATCAAAAGACCTAAAACAACATCAAATCACTCAAAACACATCGGATTCAAGCCTAAGTTTCCAAAAACTTCCGAAATACACTTTCGATCAAAAACCCGGCCAAACGACGTCCGAATGAACTAAAATTTTACACACACATCCCAAATGACATAAAAATCTACAAAAGCTCTCGGAATTCCATTCCGAACTTCGGATCAAAATCTCACCTATCAACCGGAAATCGCCAAAATACTAACTTCGCCAATCAAGCCAAATTCCACACCAGACCTCCAAAACCAATTCCGACCGCACTCCTTATTCATAAATCACCCTAAGAAGCTAACAAAATCATAAAAATTCTGATCCGATCACACATACAAATAAGTCAACTCTTGGTCAAACCTTTCAAATTCAAAGCTTTCAACTGAGATTGTTCTTTCAAATTCATACCGATTTCCGAGAAAACCAAAACCAATGATTTACATCAGTCATAATACATAACACGGGGCAAGTCATGCCCAAGAACCGGCAGTCAGAGTGCAAAAGCTCAAAATGACCGGTCGGGTCGTTACAAAACTTGAGCCTCTAATTGCTTCTTTTCTGCCTTCTGTGCTAAGGTCCTATTTGTTCATGCATGTAGCCGTAGTATTTTCTCCTTTAAACCTTAGGGGTCTGTCTAGAACTTCCTATAGGTAGAGGTCCTAAATTTCCTCCGGGACCATTAAGAAGGGACGGGTAACAGCACGCAATAGAGATCCTTAACCAGCACTTGCTTTAATAACCACTAAGGGGTGGGAATGGTAGATATAGAATATGGTGACTACGCGTTAATGTCATGTATAGACCCTAACGAAGGAGTGTTTACCGGACATTATGTGGGGTGATCCTGTATGCTAACCAACCTTGGACCCCTCCTATCTCAAATCCATTATGTTTAAAACTTTGTTAAAATCTTTTATCTGTTATCTTAGTCATACAATATCCAACATGCTCTTATTTGAAATTATTTAATTCACCTATTTATTTGTTAATACACTAATTCGTAAGTATAAGTTCGGCCGGGACCCACAGTTGTGGACCGCAAGGGGTGCCTAACATCTTTCCGTCAAGGTTATTTCGAGCCCTTACCCTAAATCTCTATTAATGCAAACTAATGCAAGAGTTAATCACACTAGGTGCTCTAACACACCATAATATGTTAGGTGGCGACTCTTTAAATACATAAATCCCAAAAGGAACGAGTTATTACCCCCATGAACGTCAGAACCCGGACTTTCTCCGCGGAGGAAAAAATGGGGCACGACAGTATGGAGACTCCGATGGGGATAACTTTTTAGGATCTTACCACAACGAACTTATTTTTTTATGAATTAGTCCAAGCATGTTTTATCCCGTACCCTTTCCTCCTTATTTGAATTTAACAATCTGTTTTCTTTTAAGCATTTATGATCCTAAAACTGACTTGTCTCTTAGTTTTCTTTTCCTATAACTGTCTAAACACTGTATTTAATTTTTCCATACCTTTGAATACTTGGCTGCATTTTATCAACTTCTACATAAATCATACTCCACATCATATTCCACTCGTACGTATCAAATCATATAGCAACGCTTTAATAACTGGTTGCGCTCTTCCTATTTATTACATATAAATTTAGAAAGGCATATTTGTGGTAAAACCAATCGATCAGCGGTGCTATCGATGGTTCCGTGCCTTTCCCCTCAAGTTGTCCGCTTTAGGGTACCGGTCTAAAACCACATAGTAGCCTTACTCCAGTTAAAATTGTGCACGCATTATGGGAAAACCTAGTTGGATCAATATGCTGTCCATATAATAATCCTTTAAGATAAGCCCTATCCAAAAGTCCATCGGGTTTTCCATAATCCTAACGGACACAATCACGTTCTGTGCATTAATTTGGAGAACTAAATGCCGATACGTTGATCGTAAATGTATAAATAGTCAAGTCTGGTGGGGTAAGGCCTAACCCTTTTGTTTTGCAGAAAATGAGGCGCGAGGTCCCCAGATTCGATATGGTTAGCAACATCCCACCATTGCTACTAGATTGGTAGGAGGACCTTTCCTCAGGTGACAAGAAACATTTGAGAAAATACCTGGATAACTTGCCTTCATTGCTAGATATTGAGCCAAACAACAAGTTCATCGAGGCTACCACTCTATTCTGGGATAGTGAAAGGTCTGCGTTTTATTTCGGCGACATAGAAATAACACCACTCCTAGAAAAAATTAGAGGGCTTGCGGGGTTGACTGGGATAGTCCCGGATTATTGGTACCAAAAAATCATACTGGCTGCGGATTTTTGAAGATGATGAGGCTAAAGAAGAATGTCGACCTAGTGTGCTTGAAGGAATCTTATATACCTTTCGAATACCTATACGAGAGGTATGGCCATAACAAGTCTTTCCGTACCTACCATGATGAGATATCTCTCACTTTTCTGGGTCATATCCACCGTAGAGTGTTTGCATTCATTGTGTGCTTCCTAGGCCTGATAGTGTTCCTAATGAAAAAGGGAAGAATTCACACTAGGTTGGCCATGGTCGCAAAGGCTTTGATGGAAGGGATTAACGAACAATCATATACCATAGTCCCCATGATCATAGCTGATATCTATAGGGTTCTGGAGCGCTATCAAAGATGGGTTAAGCATTTCGAGGGTTGTAACTTATTGCTGCAGTTATGGTTGTTGGAGCATTTCCAAAAGGGTCTCTATCGCCAAGAATTTTTGCAAAGGGCTAGGAACGACCATATTGCCTTCCATCACCCCAAGCAGATGACTTACATTTCAGACAGATTTGTTCAGTTGGAAAGCACCAAAGAATTGGTAGAGTTCTTCAACAATCTGACCGAGGAATTGGTGCAATGGATGTTTGAATGGTTCCCAACAGACGAATTTATTATTAGATCAAGGGATGCTCTGCACTTGGTGCTGATAGGGTTGAGAGGGATATATCCATATGTCCCTATCCGAGTTATGAGGAAAGAGGGTAGGAAACAGGTTGTACCAAGGGTGTCGTGCCTCCTTTTTTCTCTCCGTGGAGAGAGGTCCGAGTTTCATCATTCATGGGGTGTAATAACTCCTTTCCTTTTGGGAATTGGGTATTTGAAGAGTCGCCACCTAATGAGTTATGGTGCGTTAGGGAACCTAGATTGATTAACTCTTGGATTGGTTTGCATTACCAGATATTAGGGTAAGGGCTCGAAATGACCTCGAGGGGAAGGTGTTAGGAGACCCTCTTGATCTACAACTATGAGTCCCGACCGAACTAATATTCACAAATTAGTGCAAATAAATACTTGAAACAAATAAGGCATGTTTGTATAACTCAAAATATAAGACAAAGGTTTTGGACAAGTTGTATTTATAAAACAAAGTTTAAACAAAAGGAATTTTGAAATGGAGGAGTCCTAGGTTGATTAGCCTATAGGATCACTCCACACAATGTCCGGTAAACACTCCTCAACGAGGGGCTACACATGACATTAGCGCGTAGTCATCATATCCCATATTTACCCTTCCCATCCCTTTAGTGGTCATTCAAAGCGATTGTTGGTCAACGATCTCTATTGCATGTTGTTACCCATCCCTTCTTAACGGTCCCGGAGGGATTTAGGACCTCTACCTATAGGTGGTTGTAGACAGACACCTAAGGTTTAAAAGGTAAAAATACTAAGGCAAGAAGCAATAACACATAGGACTCTTAGCAAACAAGAACAGGAAGGAGCAGATAAGAGGCTCAGTTTACCTCCACAAATAAGGCATGTAAACATCACGACTCAAACACAAATAAAGGCCTTTTTGTTAAACAGTATCCTAAGGCAAGATGTCTAAGTGAATATACAGAAGATAAGCAGTCTATTTTTTTATAAACACAGAAGTAATGCCCTGTCAATTTCCTACTGATTTTGTAAAGTCGTTTAGACCAGAAGAACATTAAGCCACATAAACGGTTTCAGAGTTGCAAGATTTGAAAACGTCCTACAGGCTTGCCTATACGCGGAATACAAATAACTTTATTTTATATAGTGAAACAAGGCAGGTTTTTAAAGCAGACTCTTTTAATCCCTATAGGCATGCTGTCTAATGATAGGTTGAGGCAGTTTTTAAAAGAATTTATTTTAGGGAAAATAAACCATTAATTAAACCAATTTTGAAGTGAATTAAACGTGGACTGGGTTGATTTATTTAAACTAGTTTAGATCGATAGGTAGAATTTTTGATGGCGTTCCTTATAGGCATGATATCTAGTTGTTTAACACTGATTTCAGAAACTTTGAAGGCATGATGACAAATGGAAAAAACGTTTAAACACTTATTATAACAAAAGCTGAATTAAATTATATCCTATAGGCATGACATCTACTTGTGAAACTGATTTTAAGACTTATAAACATGATTTCAATTATTGACCTATATGCATGATTTCTAACATGGTGAGACAAACTTGAGAAGATGTAAAAGTCCTATAGGCATGTTTTCTACTTGGTAAGACAATCATATCAAAATGTAAAGTCCTACAGGCATGGTCTCTACCCGTATTACCCCACAAACATGTAACTACCCACCCTTTTCACTAGTTACCCCAATATTCATTACAAATTATTATAGGCCATATGAATGAATTACATAAGTAAATAAAAAAAATAAAAAGTTATTCTATAGGGAGCCTATAGATAGTCCGAGATTTCCAAAGCCTCCAATAGCCTCAAATACCCAAATTCCATAGACAATGTCATAGTCTAGGTGCATCAAAGTTCCCTAAGGATCTCAAGGATCCCGTGCATTGCTTACATCTAGACTTGGTAACCAAAATTGAATGAGTGCAGTGTGGAAGGGCCAACCTCAGTATGCCGGAGTTCAGAGGGTTCTCAAGAGGATCCCAAGTCAGTACACATACTAGAGGGGGCAGAACCAATTGACTTATGAGTAGAGTGGGAGAGCTTGACATAGTTTGAAAGGTTTTAGTAGGAAAGCAGTATTAAAAAGAGGTTTTTTGAAATGATTTGTGGAGTAAAAGAGGGAGTCATGGAGTAAAACAACTTTAAAAGAGAGAATTAGATGATCAAGCAAAAGTAAATCAAACACGGAGTCTAAAACCACATCAGCAATACTCACAGGACCAAAACAGAAGGAAAGAACAACACACAAGGGTGATGGGAATTGGGTATACATAGAACACATGATTGTAAGCACATAATAGGAAAAGATCTTAGGAATTGGTATAGACATGCTCAAAAATAATTGATCAGACATAGTAACATAACCAGTAATGCTTGAGGGGGTTGAGTATAGAATCTCATGATTTTACGACGATTCCAAAACCATACAAGTTTAGGAGTGCAGCCTACATAGAGTGGAGGGGTAACATGTTCATACTAATCCTAAGGAAGGGGAGTACATAACAGGCTAATCATGCAATCATATTAACTGCAAGCTTCACAGCAAAACCATAAGTAAAAGCAAACTAGAAACAGGATGAACTGAAGCAATAAAAGAACCATATTGTTTTTGAAACTTAAACTGAAATTAGAACATACCAGTAAGGAAGACAATAAACAAAAGTGAAGGAGAATGAGAGAACAATAGTTAGCCTTGGCTTGCAGCCTGCTAACCCAAAATAGTAGCAAGTAGCACAAAGAGAGAGCAGCAAGTTTAAGTATGAGAGAGAGAGAGAGATTTTGAACCAAAGTGTTCATGTTTTTGTGTTAATGAGAGAGTGTGTATATATAGTAGTTCAAAAATTAGGTAAAATAAGGCAAGAATCATAGTAGCATAGTAATTATGGAACCAAATACTAATCAGAATCAAATCAATGCAAGTACCCCTTTAATTAAGGGGGTAATCAACCAGCGATAATAGGCACAAATGATTAAGGAAAGAAATCAAATGGAGCATAAGGTATAAAATAGACAATTAGGGGTAAGTATATAGGGGTTTAATTAAGAAAACAACTAATGAAGAATCAGTAAAGTACTACGTTCTCCAAATAAGGTAATAAAACAAAATAAAGTTGCAGAGTATAGAAATAATCGACAATCAGCACATAGTAAATCAAGGAATCAGGGATTCGAAATCACTAATTCAAGGGGAGTAACCATTAAACAAGTTAATAGGAGAATCGAGAGTTTACAGGGATATTTTAAAATCAGGCCAAGAAATAAGGAGTTCAGAGTCAATTTAAGAGAGAGTTTTAGCATATAAAAAGAGTGCAATAGGAGTAACCAAACACATCATGAAAAAAAACAAGTATTGACCAGTCAAGATGAAAACAAACATAAAGAAGCGATATAAGTTAGGCATAAGAAAAATTAGTAGAACATGTTCGAGGCAAGCTAATCGCAGAAACTTAAACAAGAATCGAGTAGTCATGCTAACACACAGAACCAAACAAAGAAATCCTAGAAATTTAGAGCTTTTAACAAAGGCGAGTTGAAAAGGTAGTACAATCATAGAATCAGTCTAAATATGCAAGAGATAGAAGTTTAAACATAAAGAATTAGTTTAAACAAGGTTTTAGAAGAAGTTCCAAAAACCCTAAATTTAGAAGAAGGTAAAAACACTTTAAAATCGATAATTCTTTCAAAAGAGTTTCAAGAGTAGTATAAAAATACTAAAGAAACCAATTCGAATCGTCCTAGATAGATACAAAAATAAATTAGGGTTTCAGAAGAAATCCTTATAGAGATGTAAGAACCTGTATAGAATCCCAAGGATCGTGACAAATATAACGCGATTTTTCTTGAAATCACACCGAAATAGCCAAGAATAGGCAAGTATCAAACCTTACACTACCACAAAATGGGGCTTTAATGACAATAAAAAATGCCTTTAGAGGCAATAATAATAGCCGCTATATCCTTTATCGGCCAATGCCATTTAGCCGGCAATGCGGGGGTCGGCAAAGCTTTTGTCAGCCACTCTTACAAAAGTTGGTAAAAGGTATAATTTATTGCCGCTAAAGATCATTAGTTTTACCAGTAATTATTTGCAACAATAATTGTGGCCAGTAAATTAATTCCATAACAAATTAACTATGCTCTTTTAGCGTCCATTTTTATGGCCGATAAATTCAATTAATTGCCGCTAAAAGTCAGTTATTTTAACGATAAATGTTTTGTGGCAATTAGATTGGTTATTGTATCCTGCCTGTAAATATCTTATTTTGATCTTTTAGAGTCTTTTAATGCCCAGTGAATTCAACTAATTGTCGCTAATAGTAAAAGAGTGCCTCTTGGTGAAAACAAAGGTAAGCAAATTCTAGAAAATATATTACTATTAATTCATAACACAAAATATATTTCATTGAATCTAAACAATTCAAAGGAAGTACTAATCCAAAATATTAATGTCACAACTTTTAAAATAAACTTATAGTGATTGAACTCATATAACTAATCCTATCAAATAATATTTTCAAATAGCTTCGGCAGCTCTTTATCATATTGAAATATTTCACATGCGAAATTTTTGAGCATATGACCTGAAAAAAATAAAATAAACATATCAAAAGATAGAATGTAATGTATAAAATATCATGAGTCTACACATTTAAATATATTGTGCAAGGAGTTAAACATGCTAATAATGGTCCAACAAAATCTTAGCAAAACACCAATGGTACTGGGCAAATTAATAAAGGTCAGGGGCAGATTAATATGCAACAGTTAATAGGTGATAATGAGGAGGGAATTGGAGCAGGTGTGGAACGTGAAACTGAGGAACAATATCTTAAATCTCCAGGCAGGCCTGTTGCGGCTGACAGTGATGCAACTTTCCAGGCAGTAGCAAACAACAACAACTTTCCAAGAACACAAGTGGTCGACTAATTATTTCGAAGGACATTGTTCCTGTTGATGCACAAAAGGCCGAGGCAGTCAAATTGTCTACTGCAATCACAATGTCCAGTACTCCACAGATACATATTTCTAGTCCGAAAGTTGCAAAAATCATTAAAGAGACTCATATGGCTATGATGATGAGTGCATATTATATGATCAAGTAACCATTGGTCGCTTTGAACACACCGGTGCAGGATATCCCTTCTCAATCGCTAGAATCATTTGGTGAGCACGGTGGTGAATCCAGGCAGTTCATTCTATCCATGGGTAACAATAACGAAATTATACAAGCAAATGTGAGGGAGATGGTTATTAAATCCAAACTTTGGGATAACCAACGTGAGGAGGATGAAGATGAGGACTGGGGTGGTGAAGTTGCGGGGGATTTGACTGACATTGCTGATCAAGATAGTGAAGGTGAAGACGTTCCTTCAGTTGGATCACCATTTGGCAGTTCCTCGAGCAAGCTTAATGCGAGGGCTCCAGCTTTTGTCCCTAGAAACTCTACAAGAGAAGATAATCAAAATGCAACAGCACTTTCAAAAGATGGCCAGGAACACGTTAGTACAAACACTCCAGGTGGTAATGCAATGCAAATGGTAGTAACAGCTAATACTGCGTAGCAGCAGCTTCTTAGAAACACTCCAGCTGCAACCTTTGTTGATGGTCAAAATGCAGAAGCACCAACAAATGCTGGACATCAGCAACAGATTTTAAGCACTTCAGGTGCTATAGCAAAACCTTCAAATGATGGACATCAGCAGCAGGATATAAAGGCACCAGTTATCACGTTGGAGGACAGGAAGCTATTGGATGCGTTGGTAAGTTCTACACCTCTAATCTCGCTAAATCCATCTCAAGTTGTTAGTACTAGTTGTGTGAGTAAGAGCAGGAACAAAGTGCAAGGCATAGAACAACAACAAAACAAGGCAACTTTGGCAAACACACACGGTGGAAATGCCTTGATGACACAAGATTTTGTTCAAGACATGCCAAATCCAGTGAATGTCTGCAGAGATATATATGAAAAGGGAGACGAAGATGAAATCAGAGGTACACCAGCTGGTATAAGATAGAAATAATACTGAACAAACATGGACAATTACCTTTTTCTACCATTGCCATTTGAGGAAATCCCCTTGCCATCTTTTGAACTATAATCACCCCTCTACTTCTAAAGCATGAGAGAGCTAATCAATATGTTTTGCTGGTTTGCCTTAATAACCTGCTCCTCTGCATATATAACATTTTGTAAAATATAATTCAATTCGGATTGATGAAGGCAGCAATCTAGCCTTGAAGAAAATGGTAAAATGAGGAAAGCATAGAATTTATAATCTTAAAAGGAGAAAAAAAGAGAAAGACATTCAAATTGCTTGAATCATCAAGACTCAAGATAGCGAGATATCTCTAAGATATACCAACCATGTACTAGACGAAACACAATGAGAAGATATCGGTGCTTTACAATGACTTAAAATAAAAGTGCATATGCAAAGTCTAAGAAGCCAAACACTAAGCAATAAAATAATCATATGCAGGTAAATTCATTCAAAGGACAAAAAAATAGGAGAATAGAGGCCAAATCAATTTTCACAATAAAAAAAGACTGCTCGGCTAATTCCTTTATATAGAATTGCATCTCCTTAAGCAATTTAAAAGGCATAAATATACATAAACAGACCTGGAGGCGATGTTTCATGATCACAGACATGTATACACATTCCACCCTGCATAAAGTTTCAAAATAAGTGGAGATCAAAAGAAAATGAAAGAAACATTACTAAAAAGAATTTTTTAGGTGACAACCGGAGTCGAGAGCTCATAGGAAATGGATGCAAATGGACAACCTCGCAATGTAGTCTTGTTTTCTAACTGGGATTTTCATATATGGCGTGAATGAAATGAACTCCAGCGACCATGTTTCCTTCATTTTTCGTCTTTTAATTAGTAGATAAGCTGTATATAAATCCGGATCTAACATGATTCGAGCAAAAAATAATTTTTCAGGTGACGTATATGTTATCCAGCAAACTCCATGTAAACGACAGATCTGGACTTACATGTTTGCCTAATCTTCTATTTCTTGTTTTACATCCTTACAGTTTGTGAAACAGACTCGAATCTCACCGGGCTTTGGTTTGATTTCGTTGGAACATGGCCAAAGATTTATTTCGGCGACCTTTGCATTTCTGTTATTGTATCTCCATCTCCGGCATTCTTGCCGTTGAGGGATGCGACTGTCTATAACTATCTTCTGATTTTTGTTGCTCCATTGGTTACTTTTCGATCTAACATCACAGTGAACACCATAGAAATCAGCGATTATTATTTTGTCCATGGTTCACATCTCTGTTCGTTATATGTTCTAATGAGTAAAGAGGCAAAATGCCATTTGGGTCTGATTAACACCAAAAAAAAAACTTTGAGAGGGAATATACTTAGGCGGGATATGATTTAGAGAAAAATTGAAATTGAAGGCAACATTAAAAGTAAAAATAATAGTTTTACTGTCTATTCTCTTGAATGGCCATTAAAAGTATACTAATTACCAGTTAATATTCATTGGCCGCTAATATCTGCCTTCCATGAATAAATTAGCGGCAATTAGTTTATTGCTACTAAATAATTGCTGCTAAATCCCCTTTTTGTTATAGTGTGAGATGCAATTCAGCATGTCCCAAGGCCCTTGAAGACCTTAGAGAAGGCAATCATGGCAATCGAGGAGCCATTGGAGGCTTAAGAATTGGAGGGGGATCATTGGAGAAGACCGGAGAAAGACTTCGGCGGTTAAATGATCTAGGGTTAGGTTGAGTAGTTGAGAGAGGATGATGATGACAGAATACATGGGCGGTGAATTTAGAAAATGAGATAGGTTGGGGGGTCGCTTGGAATAAAAAAGGAAGGGATTAATACGGGCCATTGATCTAAGAGATCAACGGCCAGGATTTAATTGGTGCTGGGTCGGGTAGGCGTATTTAGGGTATGGGTTGGGTAGTTTAATATCAAATTGGGTTGTGGTTGGGTTTAAATTGGGCTACAATTGAAATGCAAATTTGGCTATATTTAAAATAGCCAATTTTTCCCTATATAATTTATAATAAATAATAGCCAATTTTTGAAAAATAATTTTTTATACTAAAATGATTTAAAATATATATTTAACATTATAAAAATGTAGAAAGTCAATTTTATGCATACAAATATAATTATACATTAAATGGACTAATATTGCAATTATATGCAATTTAGTTTTAAAAATACAAATGCAATTATAAAAATGCATAAAAAATATTTTAACCATATTTTGGCATAAATATAAAAATTAAATAACTAAATCATAACAAAAATAATTTCAGGGATAATTATTGGGTATTTTATGAATACAAGGGAAGGAGATAAATCAATTTAAATCCTTAAAATTATGGGAAAAATTTATAAAAACCTTGTGCATGATTATATATGCATATATATGCTATTTTGAAGGTATTTATGCATATAAAAAATATAGAAAAAAATTAGGTATCAACAATGGGTTGTTAAGATGAGTCATTTCAGGGCATACTTTCAAGACGATGACGTCCCTTACAAGTGCCAAGCTCAGCACATGTGGCACTGCAAAATCATTATGGAGAGGAACACCATTGAGACAGACAGGTATCATGCGGGGTGCGAGCATCTGGACCCGACATGGTTGGAGGACAATCTGAAAGGAATGGTGACACCAGGGGCCCGTCGAGGGAACATAATCATAGATGAGGAAGTCGAAGCTCAAGTCAAATATAGCAGGTTGCGCAAGAGGGTCCATGACACTGAGAATGAGCACCAGGAACTACATGAGAGGAATGTGAGGTTGATTGTGGAGTGGAAAGAGATGGAAGTGACTTCCAAAAAGAAACTGGAATATTTGGAGCGAGGAATAGTGGACCTGGAAGGTAAAGTCATAAAGAGGATTGAAATTGAAAACTGCCAGAACGCTGAAGGAGGACATCTGGCCAGAACCAACTTGTTGCTGGGGCTGCACGAGCTGGGGGATCTATATGATGGAGTCCGGAAGATCAAATCTAGGGAAGGTCCTTCTGGGACTAAATAGGATAGATTTATTTGCTTTTTCCTAAAATGTAATAAGGCCAAGTGCCATTAGTGACTTATTTTATAATTATCTTAGTGTCATTTTGGGATTCGCCTATTTTTTTTTATATTATTAAATGAAGCATTTATTGGCATTAAAAATTCTCCAAGTTTATTTATCGCTAGGCCTACCTCGGGCACAATATGGTTCCCAAAATAGGGCACAAATTTACATTTCCACAATATGTGTTTAAATACTGCAAACGTTTCAGGATCCTCACTGACTTGTTACCTTTTTTTTCCTTCTTTTTATTATTATTCCTATCCCCTTAGGCTGGTTCACTCATATTGGCCTCATCAGTGTATCACACCAGATCTAGAGGCCCTCCACCTCTTCCTCCTCCAAGCAACACAAAAGGTAGAGGAAAAGCAAAGATGGGCGACTTAAGTGGTATTCGAAAGGAGAATGCTGAGAACGCATAAAATTCAGATGGCCGTAGTAATCCGGCCCCAATGATCTAGTCTTGAGACTGGAACAAAGATACTGGAATTGCAAGGAGAACTTGAGCAGGTTCGTAACTTGGAAAACTTGTCACTCACCCTCAATGTCCTTGATATCAACCAACAAAACACAAAGAACCTAACACCTCCCCAAAACACACAAAACCAAAAGCCATAAAATCCTACCGCACCAAATCAACACGCAACTCCACCCCAAAATATCAATTCGATGCCAGTACCAACTCTACCGTAACATCGTCATCAACCAATTCAGTACTCACCAACCACCACTTACCGCACTCTCCAAAACACACCACAACCCATTCCTGATCCCCAAAACTCCACCAACGACCATCACATACCCAAGTCCCTGGCACCCATTAGAGCAACCCTATATATATGGAAACTGTACCTCACTCATATACACCCGATCTTTCGAGAATGACCTACTCATTAAAAACATGGTTGAAGAACTCAAGAAGTTAACATGTCGAGTTCAAGGTGTTGAGGGCGACAGAGGAATAGTAGGTTTGAACTCTGAAGATCTGTGTATACAGCCGGACATCGAACTGCCAGAGAGGTACAAACCTTCCAAGTTCAAAATGTTCGACGACATAGGTGAACCCAGGGTTCATCTAAGGACCTATTGTGACAAGCTTGTTGGGGTCGGGAAAGATGAAAAGATCCGGATGAAGCTCTTTATGAGGAGTCTTACTAGGGATGCTTTGTCTTAGTATATCAGCCAAAATCCTAACAAATGGTCCAATTGGGTAAGCATGGTGTCAGATTTAGGGACTGGTTCAGATTCAACACAGAAAAGCACTAGATGTTTTCTACATTCAGAATCTTAAGAAGAAACCTACTGAGACATTTTGTGAATACGCTACTCGTCAGAGGTCGGAAGCGGCCAAAGTCAGGCCCTCTTTGGACGAAAAACATATGAATAAATTCTTTGTCAGGGCATAGGATCCACAATATTATGAGAGGTGAATGGTTATCGAAAATTACAAATTCTCTAACCTCATCAAACTTGGAGAAAGAATCGAAAAAGGAATCAAGAGCGAGATGGTAACGAACTTCGAGGCACTACAGGCCACAAATAAGGCACTACAATTATGTGGCATATTAAAGAAGAGAGATGTTGGAGCAATAATGGTGGCCTAGGGCCAAAAATCTCCACTTACCTATCAGACACCTCCACCCATATATCAAACACCTCCACCTACATATTAAACACCTCCACCCACACACCAAGCATCACCACCCACATATTAACCCTCATCCCCCAGATACTCCAAAACAGCCACTGTCCATCATACCTATAACTCCCAACCATACCACTTCCAATCACCACTAGCTTGCCAAAACTATCCAAGACCAAGACCCAACTTCGAACACAAACAGCTCAGACAATACATGGTCATGGCTGAGCCCATCGACCAACTTTATGAAAGGTTAAAGGCCGCAGGTTATGTCACTCTTGTTCCCGTTGTGGCATTAGAAAATCCATCACAATGGGTCAATCCAAACAAAACTTGTACGTACCATTCCGATATGAAAGGGAATTCCACTGCCAAGTGCCGAACATTGAAGGATAAGATCCAGATGCTAATTGACGACAAGGTCATACAAGCAATGGAAGTCGTACCTAATGTCTGCAACAATCCCCTCCCTGATCATAGAGCTGATGGTGTACATGTGATAGAAATGAATGAAGAATGGGACCTTGAGGGGTCAATCGATCTTATTCGAGAAGGTGATGACTTTAAGGTTTCAGTCACTCTTACTCCTATTGTGGTTCAGAATCAGTCACCAATCAAGGTGGAGGTAACTGCATTAGTTCCATTTAAGGTGGAAGCGGTTCCGCCTGTAGCCATCCCCGCTCCATTTGAAGTAGAAGTGGTCACACCTTTCACTGTGACAGTATCAACCACACCCCTATTCAACTCAAAAGCAATACCTTGGGATTATGTTGCCGAGACTCGTCAAAAAAGGAAGGCCAAGATAGAGGAATCCGATGTTGCACGAGGAATGAGTAGAATAAAAAAAGTCTATACACCTGAACACCTGGGAGGTTCAGGTAAAAAGGCCACTACTAGGCAGCCTATTATTGAGACCGGGCCTGATGACCTGGGGAGAAAGTGTAGACAAAGGAGTATTCTGTTATTGACAATCTGAACAAAGTCCTGCTCAGATATCTATCCTGTCACTGTTGCAGAATTTAGAGGCGCACAAGAATGCCTTAACGAAAGTGTTGAGCGAGGATTATGTACCCAATAACATCACCAGTGGAGAAATGGCCAACATGGTTGGGCAAGTACTAGAAAGTCATAAGATCATCTTCCACAAAGATGAGATACCACCCGAGGGACTGAATCACAATCGAGCATTGCATATTACGGTGCAATTTGAAGACAATTTCATTGCCAGTGTCTTGGTTGATAGAGCTTCGAGCCTAAATATTTTTCCATTCGACACTCTGAAGAGGCTGGACAAAAGTTTCCATGAGATACGGGTAGGAAGCATAAATGTAAAGGTCTTCGATGGGTCCCATAGGGCCACGGTTGGGGAAATCAACCTTTGCTTGCAGATGAGGCCAACTTGGTTTGACGTTGAATTACAAATGCTTGACATACCAACCTCATATAATCTTCTGCCAGGCTGGACATGGATCCATGGTGCTGGAGCTGTGCCTTAGACACTATATCAAGCCATGAATTTTGAATGGAGCTGCCAAGAGGTAATAATTTACGGAGACGGAAGTAACCCCATCTACACTAGCCAAACCACCCCGGCTATTGGATATAGAAGAAGTCTAGGAGGGGAAACCTATCATCATACTGAACGAGTCAATGTCATCAAAAAGGATAAGTGGTGGAGTACCAAAATAGAAAGCATATTGGCATGGTCTGGATATGAACCCGACAAATGGTTGGGAAAGAACCTCCAAGGTATCATCAAACCAATACAGCTAAAAAATCATGGTACCACCTTTGGGCTCAGATACCAGTACACATGGCAAGAATAGGAATTGGTCGCCTCCCTGGCGCAGGCCATATTACCCTCTTGAGCAGCCAATGCCACATTTGGAACAAGCTTTTCACTAGGGTGAAACAATGTGGGGGACTGCAGAAGAAGAAGCACTAGCTGGGTTGAAGAATTTGTTCTTGAAGGATCAGGACATGGACTGCGGTGCCATAATTGAGGAGCAGGAGGAAGAAGGCCTCACTATTCAGACCGTGAAGAAGGGAACCGTTCTTAGAAACTGGACCACCACACCATCCCGAGTCCGCAGAGTCACTAGGTAGCTTGGAAAAAAATACTCCCATAGTCGTTCTAGAAATTTAAGATTTTCAGTAATTTTGTTTTAAGATTTACTTGTTTCAAAATAAATGCTTGATTCATTGAGGCAAGATTTATCTGAACGATTTTCTCAGTTTTAATCAAATGCATTTGTTCTTTATCATTATTCATTACTATTTTTATAATTTTCCCTTTTACAATGTTATTATTACTTTTCCTGATGAACAAGTGACTGTGACATATAATGAGGCAACACAACATGAGAATAATGTTTCAGAGGAAGAAGATGAAATACCCGAGGAAATTGTCAGGGAAGTTGAGAATTTTGAGAACAATCCTAAGTCCAACCCGAATGAAACAGAAGTAGTAAATTAGATAGATGCCGAGATCATCAAAGAGACTCGCGTCAACATTTACTTATCATTGGCAGAGAAGGAAGAGTATATTTATTTTCTAAGAGAGTATGAGGATATTTTTGCATGGTCATATGATGACATGGCTGGTTTGAGGATAGCGGCTCACAAGCTACCTATTAATCCCATGTGTCAACCAGTCAAGCATAAACTCAGGAAGTTCAAAGCAGATATGAGTTTGAAAGTCAAAGAGGAAGTTACCAAGCATATCAAAGCCAAATTTCTTAGGGTGGTTGAATATCCAACCCGGTTAGCTGACACTGTGCTAGTTTCGAAGAAGGACGGGAAGGTCAAAGTATGTGTTGAATATCGGGATTTAAACAGAGCAAGTCCCAAGGACGACTTCCTGCTGTCGAATATACACATCTTGATCGATAACTTCGTCAAGCATGAACTCCAATCCTTTGTAGATTGCTTCGCGAGTTATCACCATATTTGGATGGATGAAGAAGATGCAGAGAAGATAGCTTTCATCAAACCATGGGGTGTGTACTATTACAAGGTGATGCCATTTGGTCTAAAGAATGCTGGGGCCACTTACATGATAGCCATGACAACCATCTTTCGTGATATAATACACAAAGAAATAGAGGTGTATGCGTACGATTCCATTATCAAATCCAAGAAGGCCGCACATCACATAGCGAATTGTAGAAAGTTCTTTGACAGGCTAATGAGGTACAATTTGAAATTGAACCTCGCGAAGTGTGCATTCGGGGTTCCCACAAAAATGTTACTGGGATTAATTCATCTTCAGTAATTAAGGGATCGAATTGGATTAGTCTAAAGTCAGATCTATTTAGGAGTTACCACCACCTAATATCAAAAATGATGTGATGAGCTTCCTAGGACGTCTCAACTATATTAGTCGCTTCATAGCACAGTCCACAGTCATATGTGAACCCATCTTCATGAAGTTGAGAAAGAATGCCGAAACAAGTTGGACAGAGGATTGTCAGAAGCTTTTGCCAAGATCAAGGAGTACCTATCACACCACCAGTTCTAGTCCAGCCAGAACTAGGACGACCTTTGCTACTTTATCTATCTGTATTAGATAGAGCCTTCGGATGTGTTTTGAGACAACATGATGAGACAGGAAGAAAGGAGCAAGCCATATATTACATGAGTAAGAAGTTCACACCTTATGAAACACGGTATTCTCTACATGAACGCACTTGCTGTGCTTTGACCTGGACGGCCCAGAAGTTAAGACATTACTTCTGTGCCTATACAACATACCTCATATCCAAGATGGAGCCTTTGAACTACATATTTCAGAAACCCATGCCCACTCGGAAGTTAGCTAAATGGCAGATACTATTGAGTGAGTTTGATATTGTCTACATGACTCAAAAAGTAGTGAAAGGACAAGCATTAGCAGATCATCTTGCTAAAAATCTGGTAGGGGGAGAATACGAACCCTTGAAAACATATTTTCCTAATGAAGAAGTATCATTCGTAGGAGAGGACATTACCGAGACATATGATGGTTGGAGGATGTTCTTTGACGGAGCTGCAAATTTTAAAGGAGTGGGCATTGGAGCAATTTTGGTATCAGAAACGGGTCATCATTATCCGGTATCTGCTAAACTCAGATTTTCCTGGACCAACAACATAGTAGAGTATGAAGCCTACATACTAGGAATCAATATTGCAGTCGACATGAACATTTAGGAGCTGCTGGTGATCGATGATTCGAATTGGCTTATGCACCAGGTACAAGGAAAGTGGGCCACCAAGAATTCCAAGATTTTGCCTTATTTGCACTATGTGCAAGAATTGAGAAAGAGGTTCACGAAGATAAAATTCTAACATGTGCTCAGAATCCAGAATGATTTTGCCGACGCATTGGCCACTTTGTCGTCTATGATACAACATCCAAATAAGAATTATATTGATCCCATTCTGGTAAAGATCAATAATCAACAAGCCTATTGTAATCATGTTAAGGAGGAGACGGATGGAAAACCTTGGTTCCACGACATCAAAGAATATTTGACAAAAGGAGAATACTCGGAGCATGCAAATCATACCTAGAAATGCACACTCGGGAGATTGTCAAATCAATTCTTCCACAGCAGAGGAAACTTGTACAAAAGAACTCCTGATCTGGGTTTACAAAGATGTGTCGACGCAAAGGAAGATTCTAAGCTACTTGAGGATGTGCATGCTGGGACCTGTGGCCCGCACATGAATGGTTTTTCCTTAGCCAAAAAGAAACTCAGGGCCGGCTATTTTTGGATGACCATAGAGATGGATTGCATCCAGTATGTCCGCAAATGCTTTCAATGTCAAGTTCATGTTGATATGACAAAAGTGCCGCCGAACAAGCTCAATGCAACAAGCTCACCTAGGCTATTTGCCTCTAGGGGAATGGATGTTATTGGTCCAATTGAGACCACTGCTTCAAACAGACGCAAGTTCATTCTGGTAGCCATTGATTACTTCACAAAATGGGTAGAGGCTGCATCTTACAAAGCTGTGACCAAGAGAGTCATCGCAAATTTTGTCAAAGATCGCATTGTTTGCCGATTTGGAGTTCCCAAGTCCATTATTACTCATAATGTCGCCAACAACAATAGTGATCTAATGAAATCTATATGTGAAGCTTTTAGAATCAAGCACAAGAATTCCACAGCCTACAGACCTAAGATAAATGGAGTCGTAGAAGTCGCCAATAAAAACATTAAGAAGATACTAAGGAAAATGGTAGAGAACCACAAGCAATGGCATGAAAAGTAACCCTCTGCTCTATTGGGGTACCGCACCATGGTTCGCACATCAATCGGGGAAACTCCCTACATGCTGGTTTATGGTACCGAGGTTGTCATCCCACTCGAGGTAGAGATTCCTTCTTTAAGAATCATACAGGAAGATGAACTCAGCGATGCAGAGTGGATAAAGAGTCGTTATGAACAATTGGACCTTATCAATGGAAAGAGGATGAATGCAGTATGTCATGACCAACTTTGTCAGAACAAAATGTCAAGAGCTTTCAACAAAAGGGTCAAACCAAGGCAGTTCGCACCAGGACAGCTGCTGCTGAAGAAGATCTTCCCACATCAAGATAAAGCCAAATGGAAATTCTCTCCCAGCTAGCAAGGTCTCTACATGGTTCATAGGGTGTTAATAGGAGGAGCACTCATACTTACAAAAATGGTCGTAGAATTCTGGCCAAAACCAATCAATTCAGACGCAGTCAAAAGAAACTAATCTTAGATGTTTCATGTTCACATAATGTAATTGAACTACACTTGACCTGATTCCCGTTTAAGAGGGGATACATAGGCAGCCTTATGGGTTTGGTCATATCATAATAAAGTTTTCATTTCCCCCCAAGGTCAGAAACTGTGGCAAAATTTTGAGGAGGACCCTCAAAATTACGGAGCAAGCTCGACTAATGCCATCGCATGTGTCAGATGGTCAATAATCAGTTAAGAAACTAGGATAGAATTTTGAGAAGGATTCTCAAAATTCCGAATAAGATTCAACAAGGCCTATTATCCACAAACAATCAAAATCTCACCCACCAAACTGGGGCAAAATTTTGAGGAGGACCCTTAAAATTCAAACAAAAAAGAGCTGCAATGCCTTTAATATGTCTTACAGTCACTAGTTCATCAAAATTACTTGATATATCAATAAGATTCTAAAAAACTCTATTTTTATAAATGATTGCATATTTTTTGAAAAATCTATTTCCATAACACTCAGGTGTTACCTAGGGGAACTTGAAAGGGCTTTCAGAACGGAGCAAAACAAGGCCAGTAGACGAAGCACGAACAAACGTCCCCTCACAAAAACTGAAAATTTTTCTTTGAACGCAGGCACATTTGACGTAACGATAGCGCTCTAAAACATATATACATAAAGCAAATTCGCTATCCATCAGACACTGAATATATCTCCAGCTAAGACATACACTACGTTTACTTGCTACTCGCTTTTTGCATGGGACTAATCCATATCCCCCATATTTGCATGAGTCTAATCCTTGACTCCATAAGGCTAATCCCTGCCTCCCTATAAGCATGAGACTAATCCTTGCCTCCCTATTTGCATGAGTCTAATACCTGACTCCATGAGGCTAATCCCTGCCTCCCTATTTGTATGAGTCTAATCCCTGACTCCATATTTGCATGAGGCTAATCCCTGCCTCCATACTTACATAAAGCTAATCCCTGCCTCCCGATTTGCATGAGTTTAATCCCTGACTCCATATTTGTATGAGGCTAATCCCTGACTCCATACTTGCATGAGGCTAATCTCTGCCTCCCTATTTGCAAGAGGTTAATCCTTGCCTCCCTATTTGCATGAGTCTAATCCCTGACCCCATGAGGCTAATCCCGCCTCCCTATTTGCATGAGTCTAATCCTTGCCTCCCTATTTGCATGAGTCTAATCCTTGACTCCATGAGGCTAATCCATGACTCCCTATTTGCACGAGTCTAATCCCTAACTCCATATTTGCATGAGGCTAATCCCTTCCTCCATACTTGCATAAGGCTAATCCCTACCTCCCTATTTGCATGAGTCTAATCCTTGACTCCATGCGGCTAATCCCTGCCTTCATATCTACATGAGGCTAATCCCCGCCTCCATATTTGTATGAGGATAATCCCTACCTCCGCATTTGCATGGGATTAAGAATTGTACCTCTTTATATGAATATTGCTCTATTTTGGTACTACCTATTTTCTTTTTGATTGGGCTAAGCTCTGCCCTCCATTTCACAAGACTAAGCCTTGTACTATTTACATCATGACTGTTGGCCCAAGAATATGTGAAGTTTTAAAGAATGACAAATGAACTCAGTCATGGACCGGGTCCATCATGTGAAGCACAGTGTTTGTCAACATATACATGTGAGATGCACGTGAAGGAGATAAGTACCATTGATCCAGCAGCAATATCTCCTAAACTGATCGAAAAGGTTGCATAAGGAATAAGGAGAGAAAATCTCCTTATGAGAAGACAATACAATTTAGATAAAAGATAGGGTTGGAGTTTGTGTTGTTCAAGGACTCAACTTCGATGGAAGATCAGCAATTGAGTCTCAATAAATAATAGTGATTGTTCTCTTTTACAGGATTGCACAAACACATGAGTTAAATTTAATTGAGAGCAAAAGGACGAGGCAATTTTGCAAGCAATTTATGTGAGAATTGAGTGTGCATTCCTGAAGCTACTTGGACAAGATAGAAGAACCAATTCTATTATGTCTTTCGTTTATTCCAGTTTAATTGTAGTAGGTGATTTAGACTTGTACCTTTTAGCTTTCTTAGAAGCAACTATATTAGGTATTTTGAGTATTCAAGTTAGAGTTAACATAAAGTTGTCGCAACAGTTGAGGCTATGTGCCACAACGAGATTAGAGTTTAATCCTTAGGTTTACAAGAGTTTTGTAAATGCTGTTTTGGCTCAGTGATTTTAATGGAAGTTTGGGAAAATCCTACTGAGCAGTAGGTCGTGGTTTTTTCACCTTTTGAGCCAGGTGTTTTCCACGTAAAACTCTCTGTGTTCTTTATTTTATGTATTGTTAATTTTGCAAACAGTAGTATAAGTACACCTAGAAGACCCAGGTTCTTCTATAGCAAAAACATTGGGTACCACACAAATCACCCCTCCTCTTGTGTGGTATTGACGTTTAGAACATAAATTGGTATAAGAGTGGGTTACCCTTGAAGAGTCTAACACCTTAGGAAAAGATCAACATGAGTGCACCACCTGAGAACTGGAAAGGGCAATCCACTGCTAGGCCTTCACTCTTCAATGGACAGTACTATTCTCGGTGGAAGAACAGGATGATAGATCACATCATAGGAGAACATTATGAACTCTGGGACATAGTCACTGATGGTCCCCTAACAACTACAAAGAAGAATGCTGAAGGAGTGGATGTGCCAAGGACAAGGGCTGACCGCACTGCTGAAGACTTGAAGAAGTGGTAGAAAAATGCTAAGGCCAAGAAATGGCTTGTTTGTGGACTAGGTCCAGATGAGTACAGCAGGGTCCAAAGCTGTACCACTGCTAAGGAAATTTGGGATACCTTGCAAGTGTTTCTTGAAGGAACACCTCAAGTGAAGAGGTCTAGAAGAACACTGCTGTATTCCCAATATGAGAATTTTATTATGAAGGAAGGAGAAACTATCCAAGAGATGTATACTAGGTTCACTACACTAACAAATGAACTTAAATCTCCTGGATGGATCATTCTTGAGGAAGACAAGGTTGAGAAAATCTTGGCAAGGGTTCTGCCAGTCTCATGGAAAAGAAAAATCACTGTTATTCAGGAATCAAAGAATATTGCTACCCTCAAGCTGGATGAACTAACTGGAAACTTTACTACCTATGAACTAAGAAGGCAAACCATGAATATGGATACCCCCAAGAAGGAAAGAAGTCTGGCTCTCAAAATTGTTGAAGGTGCAGATCTGGAGGATGATGAAATGGCTATGATCACAAGAGATTTCAAAAAGTACCTGATAAGAGGAAAGGGTTCTTCAAGAGGTACAACCTTCAACAAACTAAGGGCTCCCGAGAAACAGACTAATGAGGGTTGCTACAAGTGTGGTAATACCGGTGACATGATCAAGAACTACCCTTAATGGGAAATTGAGTGGAAGAAAGAAAGGGATGAACAAAGGAACAAGAAGAAGGAATAGGTTCAATCAAAAAGATACAAAGGCTCAACAAAGGCTATGGTTGCTGCCTTAGGAGAAATATCAGATAAGGACTCAGAGGATGAAGCTGTAGAAGAAAATGCTCTTATGGCCATCGGAGAATCAGATGATGAACAATAGGTAAGTATTCTTCATCTCAAAGACAAGATTAAATTTCTATCTAAAGAAAGGTTGGCTGAGCTATTACTAGATTTCATTGATGAGTCTGAGACAATTAACAATGAGAAGGAAGATATGTATAGGGAATGTGTGATCGTAAAGGCAAAATGCAAAAGCATAGAGTCTAGGGCTAATGAGAGTGATTGCAAAAATGCTGAGTTGAAGAACCAGGTTCTTCAACTTGACACCAGTGTCCTAGAACTTAGGTCTGAAAACATAAAACTAAAACTAGGAACATGAAAGAGAAAAGCTGATTATACATATCTCACTCTAGAGGAAAACTTAAGAAAAATGAAGGATGAGTTGTATAAGAAGGATGAACCGATTAAAGTCCTAAAAGAAGATCTAGGAAAAGTGAAACATGAGCTAGACAGAACTTGCAAATGGAACAAGGCTTCTGATACACTTTCTTGGTTGCAAGAGCATCACAGTAGCAAGAAAAGAGGACTTGGCTATGGGATTCAAGCACCAAAGTGGGACCCTAAAAGAAAGTACCTCACACTTCCTGAGAATAAAATCTGCACACACTGTAGCAAGACTGGCCATTACAAAAATGAATGTAATGCAAAAGTAAAGGGCAGTCAAAATAATAAAGCATTTGTTCAAGAAAAAAGTAAGTTGCCTGGGTGGGCAAGAAGTAACTTGATTCATCCTTTTGCCTATATAATGGGACCAAAAATAGTTTGGGTTCCTAAGACTTACCCCTGATTTCTTTTTTTAGGTCCAAGTGAAAAGAAGTAGACAAATATGGTATATGGATAGTGGCTGCTCAAAACATATGACTGGGAGCAAGGACCAGTTCCTTTCACTTGAGGACTTAAAAGGAGGTAATGTCTCCTTTGGTAATGGAAAGAAAGGTGAGATCATTGGGGTTGGAAATATAGGTAAGACAGAATCTTACTCCATTGAAAATGTCTACCTAATAGATGGCTTAAAGTATAGCCTGATCAGTGTGTCATAACTGTGATATAGAGGTAACCTTGTAGCATTCACTTCTACTAAATGCTTTGTGATTAATCTTACCACTAACAAGATTATGTCGCAGGGAAAGAGAGTTAATAATATTTACATTGTAGATTTGTCCATTCTCTCAGAAAATGAACTCACTTGTCTAAGTGTGTTGGTAAATGATCCCCAGTTGTGGTACAAAAGACTTGGTCATGCTAGTATGAATCAACTAAACAAATTAGTCTATAAGGACTTGGTGATAGGGTTACCCAACATCAAGTTCAAGTAAAACAAAGTTTGTGAGGCATGTGCAAGGGGGAAGCAGGTAAGATCATCCTTCAAAAGCAAGAAAATGGTAAGCACAACCAAGTCATTGGAACTAGTCCATATGGATCTTTGTGGTCCAATGAGAACCATGAGCAGAGGTGGAAAGAAATATGTAATGATGCTTGTTGATGATTGTTCTAGATATACCTGGGTGCTATTTCTAACTTCTAAAGATGAAACATTTGACATGTTTACTGCATTTGTTAGAAAAAGTTAGAAAGAATTAGGAAATCAATTTGCACCCATTAGGTCTGATCATGGAACTGAATTTAAAAACTCCAAGTTTGCAGAATTGTGTGATGAAAATGGTATAGATCATAATTTCTATGCTTCTAGTACTCCTTAACAAAATGGAATAGTTGAAAGAAAGAATAGGACTCTTGAGGACATGGCTAGGACCATGTTGCTTTCTAGTAATTTGCCTCACAACTTTTGGGCAGAGGCTGTAAACACTGCATGTTACATAATCAATAGATGCATGACCAAACCTCTTGTAGAGAAGACTCCCTATGAGTTACTTAAAGGGAGAAAACCAAACGTATCCCATCTTATGTCATTTGGTTGTAAGTGCTACGTGCACAATAATGGAATAGACTCCCTAGGTAAGTTTGATCCCAGAAGTGATGAGGGAGTATTCTTGGGATATTCTTCATATAGCAAAGCATATAAAGTGTTCAGTAAAAGAACTTTGTGTGTAGAAGAAACTGTACATGTAGTATTTGATGAAACTAACATTCTTTTTGAGAGACAGGAACATGAAGATGAAGCCATTGGATTGGTAAAAGACTTGACTGAAGCCTCAGCTCAGGTCAAAGTGGCAGCAATAGAAGGAACAAGTGATGGAACAGGTTTTTTCATCCAGGGTAACCTGACAGGGGGACCAAACAAAGAGGAATTGAAATAAATCCCTTAAAGGAACCTGTTCATGACCCTGTTCCTCAGCAGCAAAACATGGGAGAAACATCTAGCAGAAACCAGTTGGTTGTGAAACCTCACAAGTATCAAAGTTCTCATCCCATTGAGAACATTATCACTGATCTAACATTTAGAGTTAAAAATAGATCACAATTAAATAATATGTGTTCTTTTGATGCCTTTTTATCTCTTATTGAACCTAAAAATATTGTTGAGGCTTTGCAGGATGCAGATTGGGTGATTTCTAAGCAAGATGAACTCAATCAGTTTGAAAGAAGTCAAGTTTGGCATCTAGTTCCAAGACCAATGGACAAATCAATCATTTGTACAAAGTGGGTCTTTAGAAACAAACTTGATGAAAATGGAACAGTTACAAGAAACAAGGCAAGACTGGTGGTCCAAGGTTACAGCCAAGAGGCGGGCATAGGCTATGATGAGACTTTTTCTCCAGTTGCAAGACTAGAGGCAATTAGACTCCTCATAGCCTTTGCAGCACACTTGGAATTCACCCTTCATCAAATGGATGTCAAAAGTACCTTCCTGAATGGCTATCTGAAAGAAGAAGTGTTTGTAAAACATCCTCCAGGGTTTGAGAGTAAGGAATGTCCTGAGCATGTGTACAAGTTAGACAAGGCTATCTATGGACTCAAGCAGGCCCCAAAAACTTGGTATGAAATATTTTCCAAATTCCTGCTGGAGCATGGTTACAAAAGAGGTAAAATTGATAGTACCTTATTCTTAAGAGAAAAAGGTAAGGATATCCTTGTTGTATAAATATATGTCGATGACATAGTCTTTGGGGCCACTACTGATAAGTTGAGTAAAGATTTTGCAAAATTAATGGGGAATGAGTTTGGAATGAGCATGGTGGGTGAGCTTAACTTCTTCTTAGGCTTACAAATCAAATAGAGTCCAAATGGAACCATGACCTATCACAGAAACACGTAAAGGAGCTAATCAAAAAGTTTAATAAGGAAGAATCAAAAGAAATAGACACACCCATTGCAACTACTACTAAATTAGATGTTGATGAACCTGGTTCACCAGTTGATCAAAAGTTGTATAGGGGTATGATTGGTTCAGTTCTGTATCTTACTACTTGTAGACCTGACATTATTTTCAGTGTAGGGCTTTGTGCTCGCTTTCAGGCCAATCCTAAAGAGTCTCACCTGACTGCTGTCAAAAGGATACTAAGATACTTGAAAGGCACCACTGATTTGTGTCTTTGGTATCCCAAAGGTAGCAATTTTAATCTAGTAGGATATGTTGATGCTGATTATGCAGGTTTTCTAGTGGATAGGACGAGCACCTCAAGTATGGCACACTTCCTTGGTTCATGTCTTGCGTCATGGGCTACCAAAAAGCAAAACTCAATGGCCTTATCTACTGTTGAAGCTGAGTATGTTGCTGCTGCCTCTTGTTGTGCTCAACTGCTATGGTCAAGCAGTAGCCGGTAGATTTTGGTATTGAAGATGGTTGTATTCTAATATTCTGTGATAACACTAGTGCTATAAGTATGACAAATAACCATGTTCATCACAAAAGGACTAAGCACATAGATATTAGACACCACTTCTTAAGAGATAACTATGAGAAAGGAATTATCTGCATAGAATTATGTGCTACTAATAAGCTAATTGCTGATATTTTCACTAAAACACTGAGTAGAGAGAACTTTGAGAGGAACAAGTTGGAATTAGGGATGATTAAGATCACCTAATAGGTCAAGTTCAGAATGCACAATGAAAAAAAAATGGTTAGGAGTTCAAACATTGTGTAAATATCTAGATTAATTCTTACTCAGTTTCATACTTTAATTAGTATACTGCTGTGACATGTGTACATATGATTCACTGATCTCTTATAAAGTTTTCTCTATTATGGCATTTGAGGCATATTCAAGAGAGTTCTATATGAAGAACCTAGTTCATCAGTATGAGCTCATATGAAATTTTAGGTATGTTTTAAATACTTTGCATAATTAGAAAGATTAACAATTAAATCATGAGCAGAAGTCCTATACTTGCCAAATTCCTAGAAAACTCTATCCGTTGAAGCATTAAACCAGTTTCGTCCTTTTAGAACTCTAAAATCGCAATTTTTTCCAAATATCTAGGGAAGCCAAAATAATCATTAAAAGCCTGGATTTACACCTTGATTGGACTTCTAATTGACCCCTAAGAAGCTGTCGTTATTGCATTAATATTAGATTGTCTTCAAATACATACCACATATCTAATCTTCTTCACTGTTATAAAACTGTCAAAAATATTTCTCCAGTCCTAATCACTTCTCTTATCCATAAATTCCCAAATTCTCTCAAGAAAAAATCAACTATGTCTAACCCACAAGATTGTCCTGGCACTCCTCTACCACCATCACCCTTAAATTCATCCTCATCTACTCCTCCTAGTGAATCCCCAAAACCTAGTGTAACGACCCGACCCGTCGTCTCAGGTATTTCCACCCCGTTTTCCCCGTTTTATGCCTCTATATGTTTCATTAAATGTGTTTGGTGAATTTGAAGTAATTCGGATAGAGTTTGGATGGAAATGAGACACTTAGTCTCTTTTAAGAAGACTTAAGTTGGCAAAGTCAACCGGATGTTTACTTATGAGTTAGAGGGCTCGGAATTGAATTCCGATGATTCGACTAGTTTTTGGTGATGATTTGTGACTTAGGAGTGCGAACGGAATTGAATTTAGAGGTCCGCTGTAGAATTAGGCTTGAATTGGCGAAGTTTGAATTTTGGCGGATTCCGGTTGATAGGTGAGATTTTTATCCGAGGGTCGGAATGGAATTCCGAGAGTTGCAGTAGCTTTGTCAAGTGATTTTGGATATGTCTGCAAATTTTCAGGTCATTCGGACGTCGTTTGGTTGGGTTTTTGATCGAATGCGTGATTTGGAAGTTTTTAAAGAACTTAAGCTTGAATCCGATGAAAATTTATGATTTTAGTGTTGTTTGATGTGTTGTGAAGATTGGAGCAAGGTTGAATGATATTAAGGGATATGTTAGCATGTTTGGTTGAGGTCCCGAGGGCCTCGGGTGAGTTTCGGGTAGTCAATCGGACCATTTTTGGCTTTGAAAGTAGCAATTTTTGCAGTCATTTAGTTGCAGGTTCTTTAGCCTTCGCGTTCGCGTGGTGTAGATCGCGTTTGCGAAGGGCTGGGTTCTGGAAGCTATGCGTTCGCGAGGGTCAAGGCCGTGTTCGCGAAGGGTCATCAGGCTGCTCATCGCGTTTGCGTTCGGCGTTCCGCGTTCGCGTATAAGGAATGGAGGCTCAGGAGTTTTTGGCCTTCGCGTTCGCGAGGCACTGGCCGCGATCGCGTAGGTCTGTTAGCTGAAGCATCACGTTCGCGGGACGGGCTTCGCATTTGCGAAGAGTAAATTTGAGCCCAGAGAATTTTGGCCTTCGCGTTCGCGTGACTAAGGTCGCGAACGCGATGAAGGAAATTCAGGACTGGACAGAATGTTTTAAGGACATTTCATCCGCGAACCAACTCATTTCTTCCACCATTTTTGAGCATCTTGTGAGGGTTTTGATGGGAATTGAAGGGGTTTGGACTGGTAATCGTTGGAGGTAAGTCTTATGAGTTAAATACATGNAGGGGCCATTTGTGGTCCAATTTGGGAGTTCTTGGTATGTACGGACTCGTGGCGAGACAAGGATTCCGGAAATGTGAATTTAGTAATTTTTCGAGAAGCGGGCCCGGGGCTCGGGTTTTTGCTAGTTTCGAGATTTTTGTTATATTTCGATTGTTTTCGATTGGGTATTGTCCCATTTGCATATTGTGACGTATTCGCTATGTTTTTGGCTAGTTTCGACGCGCGTGGAGGCCAATTTAAGGGGCAAAGGCGTCGCGGGCTTGAGATTTCGCCGGTTCGAGGTGAGTAATACTTAGGAATGATATCCTGAGGGTTTGAAACCCCGGATTTGCACATCTTAGTGCTGTATTGAGGTGACTTGCACGTTGGACCTGAGCGTGTGGTAGAGCACCGTTGGGGATCGTGACTTGGTCCGTCTCGGTTGTTGGTTTTACCGCGTATTTGCAAACAATTTTGTTGTTATCATTATAATTTGGGCTCATTGCCATACTTGGGGCTTATTGCCGATTGTTTGAACTCTTTATGAACTATCATCACTGTTTCCCCTCACTATTTCAATTATGATTTGAACTCAGTCCGTGTAATTTATACTATTTTATGAACTCAGCTGTATTTTACTCAAACTTGGAGTTTTAAACGATATTTGAACTATCATTTGAGCTGAGTAGTATTGTTTTACTGATGCTCGAGGGGCTCTTTGACTATTTTTGGACTGATTGAGGATGAGGGCCTTATGTGAGGGCATGAGGAGTGATGTGAGGAGGCTTTCAGGCCTCGAGTGATATATGGGGAGGCTTTCAGGCCTCGAGTGTTATGTGTGCATATGCATATACATGCACGGATCGGACTGCACGCCGCAGTAGCATATTGCATGGATCGGACTGCACGCCACAGTATATATATTATATGGATCGGACTGCACGCCGCAATGATATGTTATGTGGATCGGACTGCACGCCGCAGTATTATAGCGCTTGGGCTGAAGGAGCCCCTCCGGAGTCTGTACATATCCCCAGTGAGCGCAGGGTACCCATGGATCGGGCTACTCGCCGTAGTGGTCACATGCATTGCATTGCATTCATGCACCCACTCCTGTTTGCACTACGTGGCATTACATTTAGCACTCATATATCATTGGCATACATATTATTACTTGCCTTGTTGACCAGATACTCTGGTGTTACTTGTTATGGAGTGCTGAGCCCGAGGGGCTGATATTGTGCTTGGTGAGTTGGGAGTGCTGAGCCCGAGATGGCTGA